>RQIL01002443.1:0-13374 GCA_003951145.1 Jimgerdemannia lactiflua
GGGGATGAGTGGCTCACACTAGAGTGGATTCTTGCTATTTGGGTAGAACTGGTGAGCTACTGGTGAGCAGTATTTGAGAATGGCTAAATGATATCTAGGGGGGAGAAAGTAGCAAGATAGGAATAGCTGATAGTTGATATTTTGTCTAATTAGCAGAGGGGGTGGGGCTCTAGTCGGGGGTAGAAATGGAAGTTAGTGGCAACTATCTATAAAAAGAATGAAGAGAGGATTTTGAGTAAAGGGGCTGAGGTTCTGTTCAATAGAGAAGATGAGAGGGGGGTGAGTGAGTATTAGAGTAGGGTAGAGAAGGAATAGATAGAGGCTATCAGTATTATATAAGAATATAGAAGTTTGTCATAGATCCCTGTTACTGAAATCTTGCCACTATACTCTGAATATATATCTCCTTCTCTTAATATAATACTATCTTAAGTTCTACAATCTCTATTTGTATCTTCTTTATATACCAATTCTCCTCTTTCCTACTCCTCTACAAGCTGCCAACTTTAGCAAAAATTATTTTAAGTAGTTTGATGTCCACATCCCTCTCTTTCTTCAAAGCCTACCCTTCAGCCTCTCCATTTCCCCCCTAGTAAGTAGTTGTAGTATCCTTCAACTTCAACTAATAGACTCTAACTAGAAGCTTCTCTTTCTCCATTTACTAAAAAGAGATGCCATATTCTTACTCTATTTCCCACAGCTCCTTATTCTCTAAAGAAATACAGTTAAGCCACCAATGCCCATGCCCATCTCTTTCTCCCAAAATTTCCTTAGTCCAATACCCCTCAATTATCCAACCAGAGACACTATACCACTTTTACCTTCTTCTATATATCTAACTCACAGTAATCTGTCAAGAGCACTCAATCAATCCTTGTCTCCAGTCTATTCATCCAATGCATGAATACCTTCTGCTCCTCCTAATTTGCCCTCCTGGAATCACCTAAGGCACTCAGTCTCTCTATCTCCTCCCATCTTCTCAGTCCTCCACTATAGCCAGCTATATCTAATCTCCCATCCAACTGATCCACTGTAGTATTCAGTACCATATTAAAGTCATATCCAACAATCTACTCCAGCCTCCACTAAAGTACTACTAACTAACAATCTCTCCAGCCACTCCACCCTTGCACTTCTGATTACTGAGCAGTAATAAGATTTAACTTCTATAAAGCCCCATACTGACCTTTTCCATATTTCCAACAATATTTATTTCCCCAAACTACCAATATCCTTTCTCTTTTTATACCAGAATCTCAGCCTTTCTATACCATTCAGCTACCTCTCTCTATTCCCTAGTCTCATCCTGCTTGTTCAAAGCATCCTCATATCACATATTCTGCAGTAAAAGGGATCTGCCTTCAAACTCTTCAGCTATGTAAAAATGTTTCAATATACATAGAGTCTCTCAACCTACTAATATTCAGTGAGAAAATAGTGGTTATACTATTTATAGAAAAGATTTTTTAAAATATTGCACAGTACCCCCATACTTCTCACAAGTTCAGTTCCACATTCATCATCAATAAGTCTATTTTTCATTCAGTTTCTAATTCTGATTCCTCATTTTCCATATCTATTAGTTCTGCCAAGATCTCCTGATCAGCCACTGTTACCTTTTTCTCTATCTCCTCTCTGTACTCCTCACAGCTACCTCTTACATCCAGACCCTCTAACATCTAGCAGCTATCTTCCCCACCTCTACTCCTAAAGCCACTCTCTTGTAGAATTCACCTCATACCTTTCTTCCTCTAGCATAACTGCCAAGCACTCTGCCTTTAGCTTATCTATCACTCTTACTCTAAATAAGATAGTATTCTATATCATCTCATCCAAATGTAGAAACCAATCCTACTCAAATCCTTACTTACTAAGTTCTTTAATATCTTATATAACTATTACTTTTTACTGAATTTCCCCCTTTCTTATATCACCAGTCTCCTCTTATTCTTCTGCTTTACCCTCTGCTCAATACTTGCCAATTCATCTCACTCTTCCTTCAAGATATCTGCCAACTCCTCTTTTATCATCTCAATGATATGACCACTCTGAGCAGTATCTGGAATATCAAATTGCACATTTTATATATCCTTCATCACCATATTCTCCATCTTTCCCTCTATATTAATTACTGCTACAGCTGGAGAATCTAAATGGGCCCCCCCCCCTTCTCTACTACTGAATTCTCATCTAGGTCAATAAGGAACCATGAATTATCCTCTCCAATGATTTTTGTCTGGTAGAGAATAGTACTCTGAAGGAGTTGATTCAAATCAAATCCAGATTCAATTCATCATGTGATAGTTTGACTTGAATATCAAATCTGAAACCATCCAAACCAACTCAGATTAATCTGAATCACTCAATCTGAATCACAATCCAAATCACTCAATCTGAATGACTCAATCTGAATCACTCAATCTGAATCACTCAATCCAAATCACTCAATCTGAATCCTTCAATCTGAATCCTTCAATTTGAATCCTTTAATCCAAATTTTTCAATACAAATCCTTCAATCTAAATCCTTCAATTCAAATCCTTCAATATGAATTCTTCAATCTGAATTCTTTAATCTGAATTCTTCAATCTGAATCCTTCAATCCAAATCCTTCAATCTAAATCCTTCAATCTAAATCCTCAATTTAAATCCTTCAATCTGAATCCTCTAATCTGAATCCTCCACATGACTCATATACTAGATATGTCCACATATACAATATATATATACAAATACACTATATATATATTATAACATGTACAATCAACAATGTCAGAATATGAAGTACTGGTGACTGTTAAGATCAGATGACATAATGGTATGATAATCAAATAGATGACCTAATCCATCAAATGACCACTCCAAAAGGAGCAATGATAATCCAAGCCTAAATGAAGACCACATTATTTAAAGGACCCAGCCTCAGCCTCAAGAACTGGGACCAAAGAACAAGTACTCTATACACAATGTCTCCCACCCACCATTCCAATCAGACCTCTCACTGCTCTACCCCTTTGCCAAGTCTCAAGACCATTGTCTTCAATGCCATCAAGAAGGCTATCTGGTGCCCAGATATCTCAGACCATCTGAACTTTTATACTGAAGACCTTGGACACTTTATCAACTACTAGTACATCATGGCCCAGCAGCTCAAGGACACTACTGACTAGATGACTCTCTGGCTACCACCTTTACAATAAATCCAAGAAGACAACTGGGAAGACCTCACCACCAAACTGTTAACTACCAGCCAGCTTATCAAGAGTGCTCTCCATGTCCACCAAATCTTCTATCATGTTCCCTGGGCTATAGCACACTTGTAAGGAGTAACTGCTAGGAATATTGTCCACCTTATCACTGAAGAAGCCAATTGGGTAGAAGCCAAAGTAGCCAATTATATTGGAAGCAACCATATCACTATAGGAAGTCAACAAGCCAAACCCACTTTGCTAGGTTTCTACACTATACTCCTTCAAGACAACTACTAAGGTCACCTCATGAGCCTTATGGAGATATTTGAAGGACCACCCATTACTGTTAAAGCACTCATTGGAGCTACCCCAACTACTCATCATCGTGTCAGCCTTACTTCACACTATATCATTTGGAAGCTGAATCAAGAAGAAGCTCAAAAAGTCTATATCTTTGAAGAGAAGGTCGAAGAACTCCAAGACCCCACTCCTGAAGCAGCCCCCTCTGATATTAAAACTGACAAGACCTCAGAAGAAGAAGAAGAGTAATAGAGAGTTTATCAGTCCTCTGTCTGCATCCAAGCAGTATAAGGATTGGAGAATGTTGTCAAAGATTATTGGCCACCATTCTACCCCCTCTCCTCTTGGCCAGCACTTCCCCCTTTCAAAGAGCAGAATAATGAAGTCACAATCCAGCAAGATGATTTGTTTGCCTCTGATGAAGGGTACTATACCCTTTAAAGTACAGATCAGCATGTCCTTATTGCTTACAAATACCCCCCCACAAGTGTATTATAGTTTAACTCCATATAGATAGCTGCCCCAAATATTTCTTGTCAGCAACCTTTACATCTATATCTAGTGTAAACAATTTTTGCATCTGTATCTGGTGTAAATATTCATCACATCCACATTCAGAGTAAACAATCCTCATATCTATATCCAGTATAAATAATTATTGTGTCCATATCCAATATAAACAATCATTGCACCCATATTCAGACATCCATCATAGTCTGCAGATAGTATACTTAGCCACATAATGTAGCAGCTGTACTATAGTTAGCCAAGGTAGCAATAGCAACCACAGATAGCAACCATACATTTGATATAAGCAAACTTATATAAAATACCCCCTAAAGAACAAGTAAATAAACCTCAGTCAATTGGCTTTTATCTGAATGACAAGAAGTGTAAGATAAACCAACTTAAGTTCGAGTGTAAGAACTTTGGGAAAAGACTCCAAGAGACTAGATAATTCTGAGGACAAGATAACCAGAGCATTGAGGCTCAGAAGTTTGAGTAAAAGAATTACTCTTGCCATGTACAAGTTTCAAGGACTGCCACCAAGTTAAAGGAATAACTGCCATTAGGAAATTGCTGCCACAGACTGCTATGAACTTCAAGTCAGTCAGTTAATTACCACTGCTAAGAAAGCTGCTGCCAAGTTAAAGGAAGCCAACTGCCACACTTAGTTCAAGACTGCCACTATTAGGATATGGAAACTGTCAAGAAAGCCACCAGGAAACTATCACTAAGACCCCATCAACCCAGCCACACATTCGTACCTACCACTCATTCGGACTCATGTATTCTGACCCCACATTCAAGACAAGACCCACATATTCAAGTATTAAAGACCCCAGAACCTGCATAGGATACTTAGCTTAGGAAAGACAGCACAGTCACCACTCACCTGTCATCCTCAAGTTAACATGTTGAATGGACAAGCAAGCCATTGAGCTCGATTTTCTTTACCTGCTGCACCATGAAGAGAATTACTGACCAATCGACTGACCATCACAAAGCCTGTAAATCCAAGTAATCATCACTAGGAAAACACATTGACTACTGAAGAATTGAGCCATCTAAGCCCATCATCGATCTGAATTCCCACCAATGACTTTGATGATATTCTGAATGATCTGATCACATGACCACTGACCATAACTGTTGCAAACCCACCTCAATATACCAACCATGCTTCACCAAGTGGCACATTGTGCTGTACTTGAAGCATATAGTTATACAAATTGCATGCCACATTTTGGGGGCTCAACTGGAAATAGTTTTCTTAAAGACTTGACCTTTTGGCTTAAGAACCTAGCAGCCATCTATATTGGAGAACCTAGCCAGCAACAAGTTCAGAGACAGCCCTCTTCAGCAGAAAAGAAGGCCCACACTATTGTCAGGACAGTAGTCAGAATCTTGCTCAAAAATAGTAGCCAGAAAACCGAATCTGAGGATAAAAGTGACCCAGATTACAGCCTGACATCAAGTGAGAGAAGACAACTCAGAGGACAACCAAAACCCCTTCAGCTCCAAGACCTAGAAGAAGACTTCCCTGAGGAGTACCAGACTCAAATCTATAGGAAAAACTCAGACAGGAGTGACTACATCACTACAGTCATCAATTGAGCCACTCTCATAGATCAAGCTTAATTCGAAATATTGGAAGAAGAGGAGAACTACCACCCATATAACTCAGGAGATGAGTTCAACCTACATCACTACACAGATAGCAACCCAGACTTCCAGCAAGACACACCAGACCCCACTACTTTACAGCCACAAGGGGCAGACCAATCTATCACCAGGTATATTAGTTCACTTGCACTACCAATTATCCGAGCTTCAGTGCCCTGGTCCCTTACTCTCTGCCACTATCTATAAGAGATAAGAAACAATACTTCTCTTAAAGTCTCAGCATTCAATAGCCATTACTAGTCAATTAGGAGGTAACCACCTTCAAGAACATATACTCCAGCCTTAATCAGAAGACCCAGATCTCCCACACCACTAAGACACTGTCTACTACCAGCACTTCCTATATATTGAGCACCTTCACCATCTCCTTCTCCCCAAGGACCTTTAAGGAATACTACCCCTGAACTAAACTCAGACTATGAAGATAGTGAAGCTGAGCCAGACATGAGTTACCTCCAGAAGTTTCACAGAGCAGATAGCAGAGACTTGAGGAATTTATCAGAGAAATTAAGGTGCAAGCAGCCACCAAGCAATGGGATGCTCAAAGATAACTCAGAATTATAGAGTCACTCTTAAGAGGCCCAGCCCTATAGAGATACGACCAAGCCAAGCTTGTTGGAGGAGATATTTATAGACAAGAATGTAGTGATCACCTTCAGAATACAGACTATCACGAAAGGTACACCATCTACAAGAACTGGCTCTGTACACAGTTCAATAGTCTCAAGCAGCAACAAGCACAAGTGGCCTTAACATACATGAGCTAAGTAGTCAATGAAATTCTGAAGAGTTTCTACCATCAGATTCCAGCTCAAATGATCAAGGCAAACCTCCAGCCTGTAGTTCAACTGGTACTGGCATCTACTATTTTCCTCAATAGTCATTACCCAGAGCTCAGAAGGCAAGTTATTAGGATGGGATATTGGAGTATCGAGCAACAAGTTTCTGGAGGACAAGAATGTTAGGAAGCAGATTACAGACCAGCCCAGTAAGAGGACCATGAGCTAGCTAGAGTCAAACTCCCAAGACCTCAAGGAACTGCCACAACAGAGCAGGAGAATGCATTCCTTAGGACCTGGTTGGCCAACTATGAGAACAGACCCCACTTTTGACTCCAGCCCAATTCAGTCAACAGCCACAGTAATAGCAGCAGCCACCAAGAGCTCAAGAGGACCCAATGACCATACTCACCAAACAGATAAAGGACTTAGTCATTACAGTAGTATAGCTGAAGAACCAAGGGAGAAGACAACAAGATTACCATCATGATAACAGGCCAGACTACTGACAACAAGACAATAGGAGTTCTTCTCAGGTACCACCAGCTATAACTGTAGGCTCAGCTACAATAAGTTTCTATGCCCCTATCTGTTTTTACTACAGAAATCAAGGCCACATCCAAAGGCACTGCTCAAGAAAGCAAGCTACTCAGTCTAATGACAGAAATGTCAATCTCATTCAGATGGATGAAGAGATATGAGAAATGGAAGAAGAAACAGTCTGGCTCTATGGTCAAGATGATACCTACTCATACTATGAAGCCTTCCCATCCAAGGTGACTTGGGATGGTACCCCAGCATAGTCCAGAGGACGAGAAAGACTGCCAAGGACTCCACTTTCACTACCAGTAACAGTATCCATAGGCAAGCACCCAAGGCATGGCCATTCCTCCTCAGATACTCCCCAGAAAAATGACAAGTGAGTCAGAAGAGACACCCCTGAGCCTGAGGCTGGACCATCAAGAGTATCTAGGACTACTTCTCTGCCCGACCTTGAATAAGATAAACATATGAGTATAGAGTCCTCAATGAGATACTCACCAAGAATAAAAGACCTCACTCCCAAGGAACCAGACATTAGAAGAGCCTCTCTTTGGGACCAGATCCATCAATGGAATACAGGCCTCACCATCAAGCAAGTCCTCAAGAATGCTCTAGAAGTTAGGCAAAAATTTCTGAAGGAAGCTAAGGAAGATACCAAGAGACTTTCTGTCTAAGAACCACACACATGAGAGCCCTGTACTATCCATGCAGTATACAAAAATCGGTGACAAGAATATCTACAAGACTTGCAAGTGGAAAGGTGCATGGAGAAAATGCCTGAATCCTTATTGATACTGGAGCAATAGTCTGTATCATCACCCAGAGAATGCTGGAAAGAATTAGATGGGGAATTGACAAAGAAACCAAAGCCAGAGTCATTATGACAGATGGATCAGCATCTACCCTCCTTGGACTTGTACAAGTCATCTCCATTCAAGTAGGGAAAGCCTGCCTCAATGTACCTCAAGCTGTCATAACCCCCACAACCTCCTATGACCTGATCTTGGGAACAGATTGGATGCACCAAGTTGGAACCAATGTGGACATCAGAAGACAACTCCTAGTCTTCACCATTCATGGACAGAAGTACAAGGTACCCATTGAGTCAAGAGGATCATCAAGGAAGGCAAGTCAGGCCACTAAGATAGAATAGTAAGGACATGGTGACACACACACTACTACTGAGGATGAAGATGAGAGTGAAGCAAATTTTCTGCAAGAATTAGAAAGTGACTTCAATGCCCCTGGAAATCAAGACAGCAAGCCAGAAGAATCCTTCATTGGAGTTATTGACATTGAGGGTCTAGCAGCAAGTATCAAAAGAGCCAATAATGAAAGAGCAGCACTCGAGTTTGCAGGACCATTCATACAACTGCTACCCATACTGATAGAAAACCAAATTTCATAAGCCTTCCACCTAGGCATGTGTGAGCACTTCAACCACTTCTATTCACTAAGAGATGATTGCAATACCTGCCAAGTCCTGGATCTCAGAAAGGTTCCAATGCCAAAAATTATTGACAAAGATGAATTGAAATGAGCACCAGCCCACAGCTGAGCTCAGCCTCCAACCCTGAAGACCTTCAAGACTTATCAAGAACAGCAAAAGGTCCTCTTCCACCAATCCATGGAGACTCTCACCATTGAAAGAGACAACAATAGTTCCTATATCATTACCCAAGCCCTTCAGATTACTCTGCTGATCAGTATCGGAAGAGATACCCAACCAGCAGAGAAGTCAAGGAGTGAAATGAAGGCTTTGTCAAGAAAGGACATTGTGATTGTGGAAAGACCTTTATCTGCTACTGGTGCAAACATCGAAGTGTTCACCTTAGTGAGGATGTCTACAGAAGCTAAGTCAAGAGAAAGGACTCAACTCTGCAAGAATCTCAAATTCACTGAGCCTGTCAGAAGTGCAAGAAGATCAATCATAAAGGAGACTACAAGGCCAAGAACAAGACTACCATCTGGGATCTACCATTGGAAGTTCTTGCCATTATCTATTAGTACTGTCACCCACATCAAGGAGAATAAGGAGTCAATTTTGCCTTTACCCTCATGGAAGCCCTGGACCTACTCAGAAGAACTGGATTCAACTATACAAGAAATCTGAAGACCAGAGTGCATTGGCCATTCTTCAAGCCAGAACAAATGGATTTTTCACCTGCAATTGCAGCTATGGGAACACCATTTCTCAAGACCCAGCCAGTTGTCCAAGTCAAGTTGCTCTCTCCTTAGGCACAGCCCCCTCTTGCACAAACAGAAGGATCAGTTGGATATGACCTCTGTCTCCCATATCAGACAAAAATCTGACCTAGAAGTACCAGAACCTTTGATCTTCAAATTGCACTCACTATACTGCCAGGACTCTACAGTCAACTAGCATCAAGATCATTATTGGTAGCTGATGAAATTACTATTGAGGGGGGGGGTCATTGAACAGGACTACCAAGGTCCCCTAAAGGTCATCCTCTTGACCACCCATACCAGAAAGTCCAAATGGTATGCCAAATACCACAGCTTCAGCATCTGTAAATATTCAGAATAGTCACCCTTCCTGCCAGAGAGATACGTTGCCCTCTCCAGCTCCTCAGCACAACTCCCCACACTCTCACCTTCGCCTCCCACCAGGCCTTGGGCAGGACTGACCCATACACTGAGAGAAAGATCCCCAGGTACTGCACTGCCTTTCCAGGGGAAACAATCATACCAATAATGTTCTCTCCAACCAGACAATTCCCAAGACCATCATTTCATACTTGTGCCAGTTCAGCCTCTGCCCAGAGCATTGTTCATACTATCCCACCACCTCTTTTAGCTCTGCCATATCTGTGATAGAGCCCAAGCCTACCACCATATTATCTGCAAAGGCCCCTACCTTCCAGTTCATGCCCAGCACATTTAGTCCTTCAACTCTCCTCCTGATTCTGTCCAGCAATGGCTCCAAGGACAGAGCATACAGAATAGGTGACAGGGGGTCCACCTGAGGAACCCTCTGCCCAAGCAGGAAGGTGACTCTTCTGTGTCCATTCACCATGATCGCTGTCTGACCCTCCTCCAGAAGGCAAACAATTGCTCTCCCCAGCTCCTTTAGGATCCCAATCCTCGCCAGCACCTTCTTCAGCCATATTCACCACACTCTATCATAAGCTTTCTCTTGGTCCAAGAAAACCAACCTTCCATCCACCCCAGCAGCCCTCACCCCTTCAATCACTCCATGCACCCAAGCTGTTTCATCCCTAATCAGCCATCCCCCAACAAATCTTCACTGCTCTTCCCCCAGAACTTGCTGTGCCACTACCTGCAGTCTTGCCACCAACACCTTCATGACTAACTTTCTGTCCATATCCAGGAGCATGATTGGTTGCCAATTTTTCCAGTCCTTCCTCTGCCCCTTGTTCTTGTAAAGAAGTGCCACCAACTCCAACTTCTGACCACCCAGCTAAGACCCAGACTCAATCACCTCATTACACATATCCCTCATTTCCTGGTGCACCTCCTCCACCTTCACCATCTTCTTCCAGAAGTCCAATGGCAGCCCATTCTCTTCCAGGGCTGTCCCTGACTTAGTGGCCACCAGTACTTGCAGAATTTCCCCCCTGAAGATCATTATTTGCAACCATGGAAGGAACCTCCAATGCTTTAACCCCTTGAAGGCCATCTGTCAGATCCTCTTCATCAAGACTGCACAGCCTACTATTCAAGAGGTAGAGCAGCTAGACAGTACCAAGAGAGGATGAGGAGGCTTCAGAAGTACCAACAGAGACCATCAGGTACCACCCATTGAGGTCCATGTAGCAAAAGTAGCTCAGTTCAGACAAATGAGACCCCACATCTGCTGCCCCATCTGAGTAAGAGAAGATATCATCTTGCAGCTATATCAGCAACAAGGCCTTAACATGTACCTCCCTGTGGAAGCCAACAATTTTATATTTGAACCATCAATAGAGCTTCAAGAAAAGTATCACCTGCTCTTGTCTGAGGAAAGAATTCATAAACAGATGTCCCAGATCCACATCACTATCAGAAATATGGGCTTTGAGATGATCACTATCCCCAAAGAAACAATACTGGGATATTTCGAACCACTGATAGAAACCTATGAGGAAGAATTCTATGAGATTTTGGGAAATGGCAAGCCCTCTCCAGTGAGACTGATAGTATCAGGGAGGAAGACTCAGCAAGCTCAGCAATCAAAGTCATTGACATCAAGACAACTCTAACTAAGGACCAACAACAACAGATACAGGAGTTGATAGAAAAATACAAGAATATATTTATCACTACATACATACAATAACTTCCCATCATACCAATATGGAGAGCACTCTATATATACTAGAGATGCAAAACCAATCTGACAATGCCCCTACCAAACACCACACCATCTGATCGAATTTGAACAACAACATATAGATGAAATGCTATGGAATGGAGTTATCAGACCCTTATTAAGCCCCTGGGCTTCACCAACAATTATTGTACCAAAGAAAGAAGAATAGAGATTATTTATAGACTTTAGAAAACTCAACAAGGTCACCACAGAAGATGTCTACCCACTATCAAGAATCAATGACCTCCTCAATGCTCTTGAAAAAGCCATATATATAACTATCACTGACCAGTTCCAAGGATTCCAAGTAATCCCCATTGCTAAGAAAGATATCTGCAAGATGGCCTTTATCACCAGATGAGGACAGTATGAATACCTTCAAATGCCATTTGGACTCTGTAATGCACCAGCCTCATTCCAACAAATGATGAACTATGTCTACCAGGACCTCATCAGAAGAAATGTGCTAGTCTATATAGATGATGTAATCATCTACTCTGAGACATTCAAGCAGTATTTGCAAGACCTCTATGAAGTATTCAATACCATCTGAAGCTTAGAACTCAGACTCAATGCCAAGAAGTGTCTTCTTTGGAAAATACCAAGTTAAATATCTGAGATGTGTTGTCTCAGCTCAAGGCACACATGCTGACCCCTGCAAGATGGAGAAAGTCAAGAACTACCCAACCCCCACTTCAGCAAAGGAGATCCTAGTATTCCTTATATTAGCATCCTACTATTGGCAATTTATCTCAAGATTTTCAGATAAGGCAGCACCTCTCTGAGATATCTCCAAGAAGGACCAACCATTCTATTGGAAGGAGGACCAGCAAGAGTTATTCAATCTACCCAAGAAGGCTCTCACTAAAGCCTTTGTTCTGATGTAACCAGATTTCAACAAGTCCTTCATCCTGGTAACAGATGCCTCAGCCCTAGGACTTGGATCAATCCTGTCTCAGCAAGATGACCACAAGAGAGAGCATGTTATTAAATATGCTAGCAAGGCTACAAATGAATCACAGGTGAACTATGGAGCCACTAAGTTGGAATGCATAATAGTAGTATGGACAGTAGACCACTTCTGTTACTATCTCTTAGGGAAGAGATTTGCCCTCATTACAGACCATCAAGCTCTACAATAGTTGTTCAAGAAGCCAGAACCCTCAGGCATATTTGCAAGATGGATTATATCCTTACAGGAGTACCAATTTACTATCATCTACAAAAAAGATACTATGAACATCAATGTTGATACTCTGTCAAGAACCCCCTGAACTCAATAAGAAGGAAAGTGCCCCCATGAGAGAAGGCTGCTTCCCACTTGCCCAAATGGATCAAGAATTACACCTCACCTTTACCTGGAGCCTGTACTATAGAAGCTTTAAGAAAGGAATTCAGCCTGCCCACAAGCTGTTCATTCAAAGGAACCTCAAGAAATTTCAAGAAGGTGATAGTGAACTTTGGAGAATGGAAGGAGATCGATATACCTGAGTTCCAAGAAAAGACAAAGTACCAAAAATTCTGATAACAAATCATGACCAGAATGTACATCAAGGAATTGGCACCACTATTGCAAGAATCAAGAAGTGATACTGGTGTCCCAAGATGAGGAAACAAATTTCAACACATATTCAATAATGTGATACCTGCCAAAGATACCAACAGAAACCTATTGACAGAGTACCATTAATGCCAATTGCAGCACCAGTAAGAGCCTTTCAAAGACTAGGAATAGACATTATCAAACCCTTACCAATAATAAGCCAAGGGAGATGCTACATTCTCACTATTGAAGACCATCTGATGAAATGGCCTAAAGCCTTTGCCATTGAGACTTCTGACACCCAGACAATTATTGGAATCCTGTATGATGAAATCTTCAGCTGCTGTAGTATCTCCAAGGAAATCATCACAGACCAAGGACATGAGTTTGTCAACAAAGCCATGAAGACCTTTGCAAGTAACTTTAAGATCAAGCTATGACCAATGACAGCTTACCATTCTTTTTTTTTATTTTTTATTTTTTTTTCTATAGGCTGTA
>RQIL01002444.1:0-23502 GCA_003951145.1 Jimgerdemannia lactiflua
AAATAATTATAAACAATTAAATAACTATGAAAAAAATTACAATTATAGATACTGTGATATATACAATCAATAATGTCAGAATATGGAGTACTGGTAACTGCTAAGATCAGATAACATAATGGCATGATAATCGAATAGACAACCTAATCTATCAAGTGACCACTCCAAAAGGAGCAATGATAATCTGAGCTGAAATGAAGACTACTGTGACATGCACAATCAGCAATATCAGAATATGGAGTACAAGTGACTGTCAAGATCAGATGACATAATGGTGTGACAATCGTATGAATAACCTAATCTGTCAAGTGATCATACCAAAAGGAGCAATGATAACCTGAGCCGAAATGAAAAAAACACATTAAAGGACCCAGCCTCTGCCTCAAGAATCAGCACCAAAGAACAAGTACTCTATATACAATACCACTCACCTGCCGCTCCAACCAGACCTCTCACTGCTCTACTCCTCTGCCAAGTCTCAAGACCATTGTCTTTGATGCCATCAAGAAGGCTATCTGGTGCCCAGATATCTCGGAATACCTAAACTTCTATACCGAAGACCTTGGGCACTTCATCAACTATTGGTACATCATGACCCAATAGCTCAAGAACACCACTGACTGGATGACTCTCTGGCATGACTATGAAATTGGCCACCACCTCCGCAATGAGACCCAAGAAAAAGACCAGGAAGACCTTGCCACTGAATTGTTGACTACCAGCCAGCTTATCAAAAGAGTCCTCCATATTTACCAAATCTTTCGCTATGTTCCCTAGGCCATCACACACTTACAAGGAGTGACTGTTAGGAATATCATCTGCCTTACTACTGAAGAAGTCAACTGGGTGGAATCTGAAGTAGCTGATTACATTGGAAGCAACTGCATCGCAGTGGGAAGCCAACAAACCAAACCCACTTTGCCAGGTTTCCATACTACTCCCCTCTGAGACAATCACCAAGGTCACCTCATGAGCCTATGGAGATATTTGAAGGACCACCCATTACTATAGAAGTACCTACTGGAGCCACCCCTGCCATCTACCACCCTGTTAACCTCAATTCACACTATATCATTTGGGAGCCAAATCAAGAAGAGGCTCAATAAGTCCCTACCTTTGAAGAAGAGGAGGTTCAAGAACCCCAAGACCCCACTCCTAAAGTAGCCCCATCTGACACTGAAACCAACAAGTCCTCAGAAGAAGAAGAGCAGCAGAGAGTTTACCAATCCTCTATCTGCATTCAAGCTGTCCAAGGATTGGAGAATGTTGTTGAAGATAATTGGCCACTATTCTATCCCCTCACCTCTTGGTCAGCACTTCTCCCCTTTGAAGAGCAGAATGATGAAGTCACAATCCAGCAAGATGATTTGTTTGCCACTGATGAAGGATACTATACTCTTTAAAGTACAGATCTGCACCCTCTTATTGCTTACAAATACCCACCATACAAGTATGTTATAGTTTAACTCCATAACAGATAGCCACCCCAAACATTTCTTGTCAGCAACCCTAACCCTCATGACATAACTCCTGGTACAATACTCCTCACCACCGGCAAGCCAATAGTTTAACCACTGAAGCCCTTGCTGCCAGCAAGCCAATGGCACATCTGCATCCAGCATTACCATATCCATATTTCAGTATAATCACCTGTCGCCACCAGTGAGCCAATGGTGTATCTGCATTCAGCATTATATCTGTATCCTTATCTAGCAGTAAACATTTGTTGCATCATAGCCTACAAACCAATAGCTTAACCATATAATGTAGCTACACTATAGTTAACCACAGATAGCAATAGCAACCAGATAGCAACCATAAGAGCAAACATGTATAAATACCCCCTCCCAACTGCAGTGAATAAACCTCAGTCAATTGATTTGCAATATCAACTTAAGTTCTGAAAGACAAGAAGTCAAGTGTAAGAACTTTGGGAAAAGACTCCAAGAGCCAAGGATAACTCTTGTTCAAGACTGCTATTAAGAATTGACCACCATTAGGAATTCGCTGCCATGGACCGCTGCGAACTTCAAGAAACTGTCAGGAAAACCATCAAGTTACTTTTGCCACTGCTAAGGAAAGCCACCAGGAAAACTGCCCCATTCAGTTCAAGTAAAGCCGCTGCCAAGTTAAGGAAACTGACCGCCCTGCTTAATTCAAGACCACTACCAGGAAATTGTTACTGAGATTCCATCAGCCTGACTGCCCATTCAGATCCTGCATTCAATATAAGACCCGCACATTCACCCTGCAATCAGACAAGACCCCATGCATTCACATTCAAGATCCAAGACCCATATATTCAAGTAATAAGACCTCAGACCCAGCATAGTCTACTTAGCTTAGAAGAGCCAGTGCAAGACTACCATTCCATTCTAATATCATCAAGTTAATAAGTCAGATGGACAAGCAAGCCATCGACCTCCGTTTTCTTTACCTGCTGTGTCACGAAGAGAATTACTTACTGTCACACACAATAATCGACCCGTATATTCAGCCTATGTATCCAAGTAATTGCTGCTAGGAAAGTCCATCTATTATCCACTAAACAACCAAGCCACTATACAAATTCCTACTATTAATCATCATCAACAACCATCATTGACCACCGAACTTTTGATGACATTTCGAATGATCCAATCACATGACCACTGCTCATAACCACCGTGAACCCATCTCAATATATAGTCCGTGCTTCATCAAGTGGCACACTGAGCCATACTCAAAGCTTATAGTTATACAAAATGCATGCCATATTTTGGGGGCTCAACTGGGAATAGTTTTCTAAAGACTTGACCTTTTGGCTCAAGAACCAAGCAGCCATCTACATTAGATACTCCAGGAGAACCTAGCCAGCAATAAGTGCAGAGACAGCCCTCTTCAGCAGAAAAGAAGGCTCACACCATTGTCAGGACAGCAGTCAAGACCTTACTCAAGAATAGCAGCCAGAAAACCGAATCCGAGGACAGAAGTGACCCAGACTACGGCTTGACCTCAAGGAAGAGAAGACAACTCAGAGGACAACTGGAACCCCTTCAGCTTCAAGACCTAGAAGAAGACCTTCCTGAAGAATATCAGATCTGAATCTATAGGAAAAACTCTGACCAGAGCAACTACATTACTACAGCTGTCAATCAAGCCACCCCTTTAGACCGAGTTTACTTTGAAACATCTGAAGTAGAAGAGGACTATCATCCATATAATCTACAAGATGAGTTCAACCTATATCATCATACTGATAGCAACCCAGACCCCACCACTTCACAGCCGCAAGGAGCAGATAATCCACCATCAGTTATATCAGTCCACTTGCACTACCAATTGTCCAAACTTCGGTCCCCTGGTCTCTTACTCCCCACCACTATCCACAAGAAAGAAGGAACAATACTTCTCTTGGAGCCTCAGCATTTGATAACCCTTACCAGTCAATTAGGAGATCACCACCTTCAAGAATCTACACCCCAGCCTTAATCAGCAGACTCAGATCCCCTACACTGCCAAAACACCATCCTCTACCAGTACTTCCTATATGTCAAGCACCTTCACTGAGCCCCTCTCCACAAGGACCTTCAAGGAATACTACCCCTGAACCAGACTCAGATTACAAGGATAGTGAAGATGAGCCAGACATGAATTACCTTCAGAAATTTCACAAAGCAGACAGTGAAGACATTGAGGAGTTCATTGGAGAAATTGAGGTTCAAGCAGCTACTAAGCAATGAGATGCCCAAAGATAACTCAAAATCATTGAATCACTTTTGAGAGGCCCAGCCCTGCAGAGATACAACCAGGCCAAGGTTATTGGAGGAGATATTTATAGACAAGAACACCTTGACCACCTTCAGAATGCAGACTACCCCCAAAGGTGCATCATCTACAAGAACTGGCTTCATGTGCAGTTCAATGGTCTCAAGCATCAACAAGAAGCACAGGAGGCCTTAACCTATATGACTCAAGCACCCAACGAAACCCTGAAGAGTTTCTACCATCAGATCCAAGTGCAAATGATCAAGGCAAACCTCCAGCCTGCAGTCCAACTGGCATTGGCATCCACTACCTTCCTCAATGGTCTATACCCAGAACTCAGAAGGCAAGTCATTAGGATGGATTATTGGAGTATTGAGCAACAGGTTGCTGGAGCACAAGGATGTTGGGAAGCAGACTACAGACCAGTCCAGCAAGACCACCAAGAGCCAGCTAGAGCCGAACCTCCAAGACCTCGAGGATCTACCACAGCAGAACAAGAGAATGCATTCCTCAGAGCCCAGTTGGCCAACTATGAGATCAGGCCCCCACCTTCAGCTCCAGTCCAATTCAGTCAACTGCAACAGCAGCAGCCACCAAGAGTACAGGAGGACCCCATGACCATGCTCACCAAACAGATGAAGGACTTGGCCATCACAGTGGCACAGCTGAAGAATCAAGGAGGAAAACAACAAGACTACCATTGTGATAATAGGCCAGACTATCGACAACAAGATAACAGGAGTTCTTCTCAGACACCACCAGCTACAACTGTAGGTTCAGCTACAATCAGTCCCCATACTCCCACCTGTTTCTATTGTGGAAATCAAAGCCACATCCAAAGGTACTGCCCAAGGAAGCAAACTACTCAGTCCATGACAGAAATATCAACCTCATTCAGATGGATGAAGAGACATGGGAAATGGAAGAAGAAGCAGCCTGACTTCATGGCCAAGATGATACTTATCCATACTACAAAGCCTTCCCATCCAAGGTGACCTGGGATGCTGCCCCCACACAGACCAGAGGATGAGGAAGACCACCAAGGACCCCACTTCCACCTCTGCCAGTAACGGTCTCCACAGACAAGCACCCAAGACATGGCCATTCCTCCTCAGACACTCCCCAGAAAAACAACAAGCGAGTCAGAAGAGATACCCCTGAGCCCGAGGCCGGACCATCAAGAGTATCAAGGACCACTTCTCTGCCTGATCTCAAAGAAGATGAGCACATGAGTGTGGAGTCCTCAGCAGATGAGATGCCCACTAGAAATGAGAGACCTTGCCCCCAAGAAACCAAACATTGAAGGAGCAGCAAACCTTGTGCAGCAGCCTCTCTTTGGGACCAGATCCATCAACAGAATGCAGGCCTCATCATTGAGCAAGTTCTCAAGAATGCCCCAGAAGTTAGGCGAAAATTCCTGAAAGAAGCCAAGGAAGATACCAAGAGACTTCTTGTTCAAGGACCACATACACAAGAACCCAGCACCATCCATGTGGTGCATGAAAGCTGGTGACATGAACATCAATCCACAAGACTTGCAAGTGGAAAGGTGCATGGAGAAAATGCCCAAATTCTTATTGACACCAGAGCAGCAGTCTGTATCATCACTCAAAGGATGTTGGAGAGAATCAGTTGTGGAATTGACAAAGGAACTAAAGCAAGAGTCATCTGGATGATGGATCAGCATCTACCCCCCTCGGACTTGTATGAGATATTCCCATTCAAGTAGGGAAAGTCTGCCTCAATGTACCTCAAGCCATCGTAACCCCTGCAACCTCCTATGACCTGATCTTGGGAACAGATTGGATGCACCAAGTTGGAGCCAATGTGGACATCAGAAGGCAACTCCTAGTCTTCTCCATTCATGGACAGAAGCACAAGGTACCCATCAAGTCAAGAGGATCATCAAGAAAGGCAAGTTCAGCTCCCAAGACAGAATGGCATGGATACAGTGACACACCCACCACTACCACGGATGAAGATGAGAGTGAAGCAAATTTTCTGCAAGAAATGGAAAGTAACTTCGATGCCCCAAAAGATCAAGATAGCAAGCCAGAAGAACCCTTTGTTGGAGTTATCAACATCGAAGGCCTAGCAGAAAGTATTGATAGAGCCAACAACAAGAGAGCAGTACTTGAGTTTGCAGGACCATCTATGTAACTGCTATCCCCACTGATAGAAAACTGAATTTCATGAGCCTTCTGCCTAGGCATGTGCAAGCATTTCCAATGCTTCTATTCACCAAGAGATAACTGCAACACCTGCTAAGTCCTGGATCTCAAGAAGGTTCTGATGCCAACAATTATCGATAAAGATGAAATGAAATGAGCACTAGTCCACAGCTGAGCTCAGCTCCCAACTCCAAAGACCTTCAAGAAGACTTCCCAAGAACAGCAAAAGGTCCTCTCCCATCAACCCATGGAGACTCTCACCATCGAAAGAGATAGCAACAGCTCCTATACCATCACTCGAGCCCTTCAAGTCACTCTGCTGACCTATGACAAGTATTGAAAGAGATATCTAACCAGCAAGGAAGTCAAAGAGTGAAATGAAGGCTTTGTTAAGAAGAGGCACTACAATTGTGGAAAGATCTTCACTTGCTACTGGTGCGAACATTGAAGTGTTCACCTCAGTAAGGATGTCTACAGAAGTCGAGTTAAGAGAAAGGACCCTACCCTACAAGAACCTAGAATTTGCTGGGCCTGCCAGAAGTGCAAGAAGATTGACTATGAAGGAAACTGCGAAGCCAAGGATAAGACCACCATTTGGGACCTACCTCTGGAAGTCCTTACCATCATCTGCTGGTACTGCTGTCCGCATTAAGGTGAACAAGGAGTCAATCTCACCTTCACCCTCATGGAAGTCCTGGATCCCCTTGGAAAGACTGAGTTCAACTATACAAGAAACCCAAAGACAGGAGTGCATTGACCATTTTTCAAGCCAGAATGAATGAAGTTCTCACCTGTGATCACAGCCACTGGAGTACCATTCCTCAAGACCCACCTGGTTGTTCAAGTCAAGTTACTATCACCATGGGCATAGCCTCCCCTCATGCAAATAGAAGGATCGGTCAGATATGACCTCTATCTCTCATATCAAACAACAATCCAACCTAGAAGCACCAAGACCTTTGATCTTCAAATTACACTTGCTATACTGCTGGGACTCTATGGACAACTAGCATCAAGATCATCTTTGGCAGCTGAGGGAATCACCATCGAAGGAGGAGTTATTGACCAAGACTACCAAGGATCTCTGAAGGTCATTGTTTGCAACCATGGAAGGAATCACTGATGCTTCAACCCCCTGAAGGCCATCTGCCAGATTCTTTTCCTCAAGACCTCACAGCCTACCATTCAAGAGGTAAAGTAGCTGGACAGTACCGAGAGAGGACGAGGAGAATTCGGAAGCACCAACAGGGACCTGCAGGCACCACCCATTGAGGTCCATGTAGTAAAAGTCGCCCAGTTCAGACAAATGAGGCCCCATATCTGCTGCCCCATTCAAGCTAGAGAAGACATCATCCTGCAGCCATATCAGCAATGAGGCCTTGATGTGCACCTCCCAGTAGAAGCTGACAACTTGATATTCAAACTGTTGATGGAACTTCAAGGGAAGTATCACCTGCTCTTGGCCGAGGAACAAATTTACGACCAGATGTCACCAATCCATATCCCTATCAGAAACATGGGCTTCAAGGTAATCACAATCCCCAAAGGAACAACACTGGAATATTTCAAACCACTGATAGACACCTATGAAGAAGAAGTCTATAAGTTTTTGGGAAATGGCAAGCCCTCTCCAGTAAGACTAACAGTACCAGGGAGGCAGACTCAGCGAGCTCAGCAATCAAAGCCGTTGACATCGAGACAACTCTAACCAAGGACCAGCAACAACAGATACAGGAGTTGATAGAAGAGTACAAGGATATATTTACCACCATACCAATATGGAGAGCATCCTATACATACTGGAGATGCGAAACCAATCTGACAATACCCCTATCGAACACCATACCACTTGATCAAATTCGAACAACAACACATAGATGAAATGCTATGAAATGGAGTTATCAGACCCTCATCAAGCCCCTGGGCTTCACCAGCAATTATTGTGCCAAAGAAAGGAGGATGGAGACTAGTTGTGGACTTCAGAAAACTCAACAAGGTCACCACAGAAGATGCCTACCCACTGCCAAGAATCAACAACCTTCTCAATGCCCTCGGAAAAGCCAAGTACATGACAACCACTGACCAGTTCCAAGGATTCCAAGTAATCTCCATTGCCAAGGAAGATATCTGCAAGACAGCCTTCATCACCAGACAAGGACAGTATGAATACCTTCGGATACCATTTGGACTCTGCAATGCCCCAGCCTCATTCCAATGAATGATGAACCATGTCTACCAGGATCTTATCGAGAGAAATGTGCTAGTCTACATAGATGATATAATCATCTACTTCAAGACATTCAAGCAGCATTTGCAAGACCTCTGTGAAGTGTTTGATACCATCCAAAACTCAGGACTCAGACTCAATGCCAAGAAATGCTTCTTTGGAAAACACCAAGTCGAATGCCTGGGATATGTTGTCTCAGCTCAAGGCACACATGCTGACTCCCACAAGGTGGAGAAAGTCAAGAATTACCCAACCCCCACCTCAGTGAAGGAGATCCTATCCTTTCTCATATTAGCATCCTACTATCGGCAATTTATCTCAAGATTCTCAGACAAGGCAGCACCCCTCAGAAACATCTCCAAGAAGGACCAACCATTCTACTGGAAGGAAGACCAGCAAAAGTCTTTTGATCTACTCAAGAAGGCCCTCACTGAAGCCCCAGTTCTGGTGCAATCAGATTTCAACAAACTTTTCATCCTGGCAACTAATGCCTCAGCCCTAGGACTTGGATCCATTCTGTCACAGCAAGATGACCACAAGAGAGAGCATGTTATCGAATATGCTAGCAAGGCCACAAATGAATCTCAGGCAAACTACGGAGCCACCAAGTTGGAATGCCTAGCAGTAGTATGAGCAGTAGACCACTTCTGCCACTATCTCTTGGGAAAGAGATTTGCCCTCATCACAGACCATCAAGCCCTACAATGGTTGTTCAAGAAACCAGAGCCCTCTGGAATCTTTGTAAGATGGATCATGTTCTTACAAGAATACCAGTTCACCATCATCTACAAGAAAGGTGCCAAGAATTCCAATGTCGATACCCTGTCAAGGACCCCCCGAACTCAACAAGAAGGGAAAGAGCTCCCATGAGAGAAGGCTGCTTCCTGCTCACCCAAATGAACCAAGACCTATGCCTCACTCTCACCTGGAGCCTACATCATAGGAGCTTCAAGAATGAAATCCAGCCTGCCCACAAGCTGTTCATCCAAAGGAATCTCAAGAAATTTCAAGAAGGCAATGGTGAACTTTGGAGAGTGGAAGGAGATCGATACACCTGAGTTCCAAGAGAAGATGAAGTACCAAAAATCCTGACAACAAATCATGACCAGAATGCACATTGAGGAATTGGCGCCACTATTGCAAGAGTCAAGAAGCGATACTGGTGGCCCAAGATGAAGAAACAAATTTCAACACACATTCAACAATGTGATATCTGCTAAAGATACCAATAGAAATCCACTGACCAAGCACCATTAATGCCAATTGCAGTACCAGCTGGAGCCTTCCAAAGACTAGAAATAGAAATCATCGGACCTCTGCCAGTAACTTGCTGAGGAAAACGCTATATCCTCACCATCAAAGACCATTTGATGAAATGGCCAGAAGTCTTTGCCATTAAGACTGCTGATGCTCAGACAATCATCAGAATCCTGTATGATGAAGTCTTCAGCCACCATGGTGTCTCCAAAGAAATTATCACAGACTAAGGCCATGAGTTTGTCAACAAAGCCATAAAGACCTTTGCAAGCAACTTCAAGATTAAGCTATAACCAATGATGGCTTACTACCCCCAGGTAAATGGACTCACAGAATGAATGAACCAGACCATCAAGCAAGGTCTTAGCAGGACCAGAGATCAACTAAACTGGGACATCTACCTGCCAGTAATCTTATTCAGCATCTGCACATCCAAGGCCACTGCCACCCAGCAGACCCCTTTCTATCTGGTATATGGTCGAGAAGCTCAAGATCCCAAGGAACTGATCCAGCTGGATTTGATGAAACAAGTCACAGAAGAAATCACCTGGTTACACAAAGTATGCCAGTAAGCATGAGGATTCATCACTCAAGCCCAGGATTGACAAAAGAAGTATTATGACTGCAAGGCTAAATTGGACCCCCTGCTTATCAGACAGCAAGTTCTGGTATACCGCACCATCATAGAAGGAAACTGGAGTACCAAGCTTGAACCAAAATGGGAAGGACTATATCTCATTCACCAAGTTTTCATAAACTATACCTATCAACTCAAGACCCTGGATGGAGTTATTCTCAAGACCAAGATACACTGCAACTGTATAAGGCTCTACTATTCAAGGGAAGCAAAATACATTTGAACAATCTCCCTCGCTTCATCTGTGTCATCTCCAATGAAGAATGACAGATGCTTCAGCTGAACCCAAGAAGCCGATTGCATCGGTTCACTTCTCAAGTCCATTGGTGTGACAGATGTCGCTACTAGAAATTGTTTTGGATTACAGGAAAAACCATTTCCGAGAGGTTCGAACCCCCAGCTGCGACTATGGGAGCTCTCACCCTAGACAAGGATGGCCAGTCCTCACAAATGCGTCAATATTCTGTTCATCTCTAGAGTTAAGATGACCCAACTCTGTGTAACCCTCACTGCCAAGGATGGCTCTAATTTTGCAAGGGGCAGATGTGATGTACACAATCGACAATATCAGAATATGGAGTACAAGTGACTGTTAAGATCAGATGATGTAATGGTGTGACAATCATATGAATAACCTAATCTGTCAAGTGATCATACCAAAAGAAGCAATGATAACCTGAGCCGAAATGAAAAAAATATGTTAAAGGACCCAGCCTCCACCTCAAGAATCAGCACCAAAGAACAAGTACTCTATATACAATGCCACCCACCCACCACTCCAACCAGACCTCTCACCACTCTACTCCTCTGCTAAGTCTCAAGACCATTGTCATTGATATCATCAAGAAGGCTATCTGGTGCCCAGATACCTCAGAACACCTGAACTTCTATACCGAAGACCTTGGGCACTTCATCAACTATTGGTACATCATGACCCAACAGCTCAAGGACACCACTGACTGGATGACTCTCTGGCATGACTATGAAATTAGTCACCACCTCTGCAATGAGACCCAAGAAAAAGACTGGGAAGACCTTGTCGCTGAATTGTTGACTATTAGCCAGCTTATCAAAAGAGCCCTCCATATCCACCAAATCTTTCGCCATATTCTCTGGGCCATCGCACACTTACAAGGAGTGACTGCTAGGAATATCATCCACCTTACCACTGAAGAAGTCAACTGGGTGGAATCTGAAGTAACTGATTACATTGGAAGCAACCACGTCGCAGTAGGAAGCCAACAAACCAAACCCACTTTGCTAGGTTTCCATACTACCCCCCTCTGAGACAACCACTAAGGTCACCTCATGAGCCTTATGGAGATATTTGAAGGACCACCCATTACCATGAAAGTACCTACTGGAGCCACCCCTGCTACCCACCACCCTGTTAACTTCAATTCACACCATATCATTTGGGAGCCAAATCAAGAAGAGACTCAAGAAGTCCCTACCTTTGAAGAAGAGGAGGTTCAAGAGCCCCAAGACCCCACTTCTGAAGCAGCCCCATCTGATACTGAAACTGACGAGTCCTCAGAAAAAGAAGAGCAGCAGAGAGTTTACCAATCCTCTATCTGCATTCAAGCTGTCCAAGAATTGGAGAATGTTGTTGAAGATGATTGGCCACTATTCTATCCCCTCACTTCTTGGCCAGCACTTCCCCCCTTTGAAGAGTGGAATGATGAAGTCACAATCCAGCAAGATGATTTGTTTGCCACTGACGAAGGGTACTATATCCTTTAAAGTACATATCTGCACCCTCTTGTTGCTTACAAATACCCCCCACACAAGTGTGTTATAGTTTAACCCCATAACAGATAGCCACCCCCAAACATTTCTTATCAGCAATCCTAACCCTCATGACATAACTCCTGATACAATGCTCCTTGCCACTGGCAAGCCAATAGTTTAACCACCAAAGCCCTCGCTGCCGGCGAGCCAATGGCACATCTGTGTCCAGCATTACTATATCTGTATTCCAGTGTAATCACCTGTCACCACCAGCGAGCCAATGGCACATCTGCATTCAGCATTACATCTATATCCTTATCCAGCAGTAAACATTTGTTGCATCATAGCTTACAAACCAATAGCTTAACCATGTAATGTAGCCACACTATAGTTAACTACAGATAGCAATAGCAACCAGATAGCAACCATATGAGTGAATATGTATAAATACCCCCTCTCAACTGTAGTAAATAAACCTCAGTCAATTGATTTGCAATATCAACTTAAGTTCTAAAGATGAGAAGTCAAGTGTAAGAACTTTGGGAAAAGACTCCAAGAGCCAAGGATAACTCTTGTTTAAGACTGCCATTAAGAATTGACTGCCATTAGGAATTTGCTGCATGGACTGCTGTGAACTTCAAGAAACCATTAGGAAAACCATCAAGTTACTTTTGCTGCCGCTAAGGAAAGCTGCCAGGAAAATCACCCTGTTCAGTTCAAGTAAAGCTGCCACCAAGTTAAGGAAACTGACTATCCCACTTAATTCAAGACCACTGCCAAGAAACTGCCACCGAGATCCCATTAGCCTGACTGCCCATTTGGATCCTGCATTCAATACAAGACTCGCACATTCACCCCACAATCAGACAAGACCCCACACATTCGCATTCAAGATCCAAGATCTATATATTCAAGTAATAAGACCTCAGACCCAGCATAGTATACTTAGCTTAGGAGAGCCAGTGCAAGACTGCCATTCCATTCCGATATCATCAAGTTAACAAGTCAGATGGATGAGTGAGCCATCGACCTCCATTTTCTTTACCCACTGTGCCATGAAGAGAATTACTGACCATTATACATGATAATCAACCCACATATTCAGCCTATGTACTCAAGTAATCACTGCTAGGAAAGTCCATCTATTATCTACTAAACAACTGAGCCATCACACGAATTCCCACTATCGACCATCATCAACAACTGTCATTGACCACTGACCTTTTGATGACATTTCGAATGATCCGATCATGTGACCACTGCTCATAACTGCCATGAACCCATCTCAATATATAGTCTGCGCTTCATCAAGTGGCACACTGAGCCATGCTCGAAGCTTATAGTTATATAAAATACATGCCACACTACGTTATTTAAAGGACCCAGCCTCAGCCTCAAGAACTGGCACCAAAGAACAAGTACTCTACACACAATACCTCCTACCCACATTCCAACCAGACCTCCTGCCACTCTACCTCTTTGTCAAGTCTCAAGACCATTGTCTTTGATACCATCAAGAAGGCTATCTGGCACCCAGATATCTTGGACTATCTGAACTTCTATACTGAAGACCTTGGATACTTAATTAACTACTGATATATCATGGCCCAGCAGCTCAAGGATACCACTGACTGAATGACCCTCTGACATGACTACAAAATTGGCCACCACCTCTGCAATAAAACCCAGGAAGATGACCAGGAATACCTTGCCACTGGACTGTTAACTACTAGCTGGCTGATCAAGAGAGCCCTCCATGTCTACCAAATCTTCTGCCATATTCCCTGGGCTATAGCACACTTGCAAGAAGTAACTGCCAGGAATATTGTCTGCCTTACCACTGAAGAAGCCAATTGGGTAGAAGCTGAAGTAGCTGATTATATTGGAAGCAACTATATTGCTGTAGAAAACCAACAAACCAAACCCACTTTGCCAGGTTTCCACACTACACCCCTCTAAGACAACCACTAAGGCCACCTCATGAGCCTTATGGAGATATTTGAAGGACCACTCATTACCATTGAAGCACCTGTTGAAGCTACCCTAACTACTCACCATCCTGTCAGCCTTACTTCACATCATATCATTTAGGAGCTGAATCAAGAAGAAGCTCAAGAAGTCCCTATCTTTGAAGAGGAGGTCCAAGAACTCCAAGACCCCACTCCCAAAGCAGCCCCCTCTGATACCAAAACTAACAAGACCTCAGAAGAAGAAGAAGAAGAGCAACAGAGAGTTTATCAGTCCTCTGTCCACATCCAAGCAGTGCAAGGATTAGATAATATTGTTGAAGATAATTGATCACCATTTTACCACCTCACCTCTTGGCCAGCACTTCCCCCTTTTGAAGATTGGAATAATGAAGTCACAATCCAGTAAGATGATTTGTTTGCCACTGACAAAAAGTACTATACCCTTTAAAGTACAGATCAGCATCTCCTTATTGCTTACAAATACCCCCCTACACAAGTATGTTATAGTTTAACCCCATACAGATAGCTACCCCAAAACATTTTTTATCAGCAACCCTTATATCTATATCTAGTGTAAACATTCATTGTATCCATATCTGGTATAAACAATCATTGCATCCACATTCAGAGTAAACAACTCTCATATCTGTATCTAGTATAAACAATCATCACATCTGCATTCAGAGTAAACAACCCTCACATCCATATCCAGTATAAATAATCATTGCACCTATATTCAGACATCTGTTGCAGCCTGCAAGCCAATAGCATACTTAGCCATATAAACAGCTACACTATAGTTAGCCAGATAGCATAGCAACCAAGTTAGCAACCGAACATTCAACACAAGTAAACTTGTATAAAATACCTCCAAAAGAATAAGTGAATAAACCTCAGTCAATTGGTTTTGCAGAAAAGTAGTTTGCAACCAACTTAAGTTTTTGAGAAACTTTGGGAAAAGACTCCAAGAGCTAAGAATAACTCTTATTCAAGACTGCTGCCAAGAAGCTACCAGGAAAACTGCCAAGTTATAGAAATTGCCACCACCCCAGATATTCAAGATTCAAGACCAAGTCAATTGGCTTTTATCTGAATAATGAGAAGTCTAGTATAAGATAAACCAACTTAAGTTCAAGTGTAAGAACTTTGAGAAAAGACTCCAAGAGCCAAGGATAACTCTTGTTCAAGACTGCTGCTAAGTTTAAGAAAATTAACCACTGTTAGGAATTCGCTGCCATGGATCATCATGAACTTCAAGTCAGTCAAGTACTTTTGCTGCCACTAAGAAAAGCCACTAGGAAAACTATTGCATTTAACTCAAGACCATTACCAAGATCTTGTTAACCACACAGACCACCCATTTGAACTATCATTTACATCCTGCATTCAAGAATCAAGACTAAAAAAACCCAGCCAAGGAACCCAAGGATACTCACTGTATAGGATACTAAACCAACACCCATCAGTACAGTCACCATTCACCTATTATCATCAAGTAATAAGTCAGATGGACAAGTGAGCCATTGACCTCTGTTTTCTTTACCTGCTGCACCATGAACTACTGAATTCAATAACTATCACAGAGCCTGTGAACCCAAGTAATTTCTGCTAGGAAAACTTATCAACCACTGAATAGTTGAGCCACTATATGAATCGAACAATCCATCATGTGACCACTGACCATCCACCATGAACTCATCTTGATATATATATTATGCACTTCACCAAGTAGTATATTGAGCCATGCTTGAAGTATATAGTTATACAAATCGCATGCCACAATACATATAATAAAACTATATACTAATAGGATTACTATTTTGCAGATAATTTAAGTAGACTATTAGTTCTAAGTTCTAAGTTTTTGAGAAAGTACTGAGTTCTAATGTCTGCAGCTGCAATATAGTCCAAGACTAGCTTAGAGATAGTGAAGTTTCTTCAGAAGATCCATTAGACTCAATTCACCTCTCATTACTAATACTAACAGCATCTCTCAGATTCCTTTTATCTACTCAGATTCAATTCTTAGCTATTTTCAACAACCTCTTCACCACTCTTGCTGAAAAGTCTAAATAATATATCAAATACTAGCTTTAGTATCTAGTAAGTATTCAAAATTATCATTCTGCTTACCAGAGAGATATAATGCCCTCCCCAACTCTTCAAAGAATCTCTCCAAGCTGTTATCCTGCTCTTCTATCAGGTCTTGAATAGTATTGATCCATATATTGAGAGGAATATTCTAAGATAATATACAATCTCCCCTGAGGAGATAATGGAATCAATAATATTCCCTCCAACTACTCCATTCCCCAATACCATCATCTTATACTTGTATCAATTCAGTTTCTAACTAGAGTACTATTCATATCAATTAACTATCTTCTTAAGTTTAACAATATCTCCAATAGATTCTAGGCCTACTATTATATTATCAGCAAAAGTCCCCATCTTCCAATTCACCTCCAGTATGGTCAGCCCCTCAATCTGATATTATATTCTATCCAACAAAGACTCTAAAGAGAGTATGTATAATATTGATAAGAATAAATCTCCCTGAGGCATTTCTCTCTCTAATAGAAATGAGATATCTCAATGTTTATTCACTATAACTACTGTCTTCTCTTCTCTAGAAGATGGATAATCAATCTACTCAATCTTTCCAAAACTTCAATCCTCTCCAAGACTTTTTCCAACCAGATTCTCTTAATCCTATTATATATCTTCTCTTAGTCTAAGAATACCAGATAACTATCTATCTCAGCAGTCCTTATTTCTTCTATGGTCTCATATACTCATACTTTACTATTTCTAATCAACTACTCTCTAACAAAGCCCCTCTGCTCTTTACCAAAAATCTGTTGAGCTACTACTTATAGTCTTGCTATAAATATCTTCATAACCAACTTTCAGTCAATATTTAATAGTATAATTAGCCATCAGTTTTTCTAGTCCTCTCTTCTTTCTTTGTTTTTATACAATAAAGTCACCAGCCCCAGTTCCTGACCTCTCAATCACTCTTCAGAGTTAATAACCATATTGTACATTTCTCTCATTTTCTGAAGAACTTCCTCAATTGCCATTATTTTCTTCCAGAAATCTCATGGCAATTCATTCTCACCTGGGGCCATACCTAACTTTATAGTAGAGAGAATACTCAGAATCCCCTTCTTTTGAACTGGTTACTCTAGTTTCTCAAGATCATTTACCAGTAGAGAGTACCAATTTTCTAGAAAAACCTCAATGCTCTTTCCATCAACCCCCCCCTTCTCTTCACTCTACAGTATATTCTACCAGTCTTTTAACAAATCTAAGATATCTTAAACCCTAGTCATCAAAACACTATCTTTCCTAATTACTCCTTCTCATCACTACTGTACCCTTTTTACTCATAGTAGATTAGAGAGATACTTTATCAGCCTCATACTCTCTTCAAGCTCCTGCCACTAAAGTCTTACTACTATACTCTAAATATATATCTTCTCTTCTTATAATACTATTTTCAGCTTCATAATTTCCAACTTTAACTATTCTAACTACCAATTCTCCTCCTTCTTCTTTCTCTGCAAGTCTAAAAGTCTCTGTAATAAATATTCCAAACATCAAGAAGCCCACTTCACCCTTCTCCTACAGTGCTCTCTCTTTATCTTCTTCATTTTTCCACAATAAGTTCTAGCAGTATTCTTCATCTTCCTCCAGTAGATATCAATAAAAACTGCCTCTCTCTACTATCAATCAATTAGACATACAATGTCCTCTTCTCACTTCTCTCACATCTTGTTCTTCAAAAGAGTGCAGTTGAGATACTAATGTTCAGGTCTATTCCCACTTCTCCCAAAATTTCTCTATCCTGATACTCTCTAATAATCTGACTAAGAATACCATACTATCTCCAATACTTTCCAAATATCCAATTTCTAACAGTCTGTCATGAGAATTCAATCAATTCTTATCTCCAATCTATCTACCCAGTGAGTAAAAATCTTTTAATTCTCACACTTCACCTTTCTAGTATTGTAATAAGGAAGCTATTTAAATTGATAAATGCTAATGATATCATCAATCTGGGAGGCCTGATCAGAAGTTTCTTAGCTTAAGGAAGTAACTATCTTAGTGTCTAAGTACTGTCTGTTATACTTTTAATTAATTTAGTCTCTTCTAGATAACTTATATCAATTTGGCCAATTATAGACTTTAATTCTTTTAAAGTTTAAGTTCTTTAATTATCCTTTCTTGAATAAAGTCTGGGTCTGAGAATTATTTATATTTTGCAGTATTTAAGTATTTATAGAAGTCTATATCTATTTATATATATCCTTATTTTATATAGTTCTGGAATTATTCCATTAACTTATAGACTTTAATTTTTCTTTTTATAGTTCTCAAGTACAGTTTTTTATTAAAGGAGATTCTTGAAGTAATTATATCTTTTTACAAACTATCTAAGATAATGATGTTACACAAATTCCCACACATACATTTGATATACTTTTCATCATTTTTTTGGAGAAAACTCTTAAGGTAATGGTAACTAAGCAAGGCACTAAAAAGCATACTGGTGTGGGAAGTGGACCAGTCTTCAAATGGCAGTATGGTAAGGGAGAGATAGGTCTAGGACCAGGGTTTTTTGGACTGCAGATAAGTGGAGGAGCAGGAGGGGGGCAGGAGTTGAGTAAGAAGGCAGGAGATGGTAGAGTGGTGAGTTTTATGGTAGCAGTCAAGAATGGCAGAGGGGGAGAGGGGACTGAAGGATGGAAGACAGTGGGAAAGGAGAATGAGAAAGCTAGAAGTACTGAAGGAGCACTCTCTGGAAGAGGAAAGGTGGGGGCTGGGAGAGATGTGACTAGTATAGTAGATGAGACTGCTGATAGTAGTGTGATGGTCAATTTGGAAAAAAATCCAGATGTGACTGCTGATGGTGGCAAGGAAAGCCAGGGGGAATTGGGGTGGGTGTGTGGAGATGATCTATTAGATGGTATAATAGGCCTGTTAGTGGTACCATTGCTCAAGAAGTCGATCTCCGAATTTACAGTCATAGTGAGCTTCTGGGGCCTAGCAGTGATGGCAAAGATGGTTCTGGGGCTACTGGAGAAGCAGCTAGTAGATGTGGCATCAGTGAAGTTCCTGAAGGGGCTGGAGGGAGTTGAGGTTGGTTTTGTGAAGGAGAAATACCTAATAGAGGCTCTGTTAAAGGGGATTACTGTGGGTAAGGTTGTGGTACCAATGTCAAGATGCTTGTACTGAGACTCTAGGGTGGTGCACCTAGTGGTCAAGGGGGTCCCTACAGTATCAGTGGAGGAGATAAGGGGCAGGGTCAGTGAGATGATAAGAGAGTATAGGGATTTTATTGATATCAGTTTTCAGATATGGGAGAAGATGACATTTAGGACAAGAGATGTGGAGGTGAGACTGAGAGTGGCTGGAAAGGAGATAATGGGGAAGGCAAGTGACTGGTCAAGGGCTATGAAGTGGGACCCAGTTGAGTGCAAGATGTTGAGAGTGAGGGGGACTGAAGAGGAGGAAGAGGATCTCCTTACAGCACTGTGAGAGCTGAAAGGAGCTGTAGAGCAGAGGGCAAAGGCCTGGGAGGCCTTTGAGGATGTGACAGTAGTGAAGGAGATTGATGGCAGGAAGGTGTGAGTGGATAAAAAGGCATGGGAGAGAGAGCAGAGGAGGCAGATGCAGAAGGATCTACTGGTGAGTTTTAAGGAGAAGATGGGTGCAGGGATGGTGTCTCCACCAGAATTCAATGGTGGCCTTGAGAAATCACAGCATGCCCCCTGGCAGAAGAAGATTATTGGAGAAGATGAGTCTGGGTTCTTTGTCAATCTGGATGAGGAGAAGAGAGACTAGGCTGGAACAGGAGAGACCTCGAATAGCATTCTGGTACAAGAGACTGAGAGGGAGGATGTGGTGATGAAGGGGACACAGCATGTGAGTTTTGGAGTTCCAGATATTGTACTTGGAGGATTGGTGGTTGGGGTAGAGGGAGAGTGCTCTGGTGTAGTTGAGGGAGGGGATGCTGAGGGCAATGGTGGGCCCAAGGAGAGCAAGAGGCCTATGACCCCAGGTGCTAGTTGTATTGGGGGAGTGGGATGGCTACTGGCCACTCTCAATGATCTGGCAGCAGATGAACTTGTAGAGGTAGATTTCCATGTCCTGGGGGGGGCAGAGTGGCAAGGAATCCTGGCAGGAGAGGGAGTGGTGGACAAATTGTTGATGGAGGTGATGGCGATCCTGCTGGCAGAGGAGGAGTATGAGGTGGATGCTAAGAGGGAAGCTGAGTTGAGGGAGGAGGCTGGGTGAGTGGTAGAGGACTGTTGGGTGATAAAGAATTGGGCTGAATTGTGGTAGTCAGTCTGTAAAGACTACAGGGAAGAAGTGGAGGAGAAAGATGATGAGGATGCTCAGAAGATTGTGGCTGCATTGATAAGAAATGAGATTGAAGAGAATGAGGTGGAGGCAGAGCATCTCTTGAACTTGTCTAGGATGGACATCGAGCTGGAAGTTTGAAGGAGCAGGGAAAGTGACACTATCTATAAACATTTTTTCTTATGAACAGTATAACTAACATTTTGTCTTTGAATGTCAATGAGCTGTAGGGTGTGAAGTGATATCAGAACATATTTGAATGGCTATGAGACTTAGAGGCAGACCTTTTTCTATTGTAGGATGTGAGATGTGATGAGGAGGAGGACAGGCTAAATTGGACTAGGGAATGGAGTAGAGTGGCTGAATGGCATAGAAGTGTTGGGATCTTGTTATGCAGGGGTAAAGGAGAACTGGTGGACATTGGGGGATGGGGTGATTGTCTAGTTTGGGAAATATGGAGGAGGTCAGGGTGGGGCCCAATAGTAGTTAAATCATGCTACTGTCCAGCAGTCTGGGGTGAGAGAGTGGACTGGTTGGAAGGACTACTAGAAGAGAGATCTCTGATAGAAGCTGGAGTGGATATTCTGGATGGGGATTTCAATATGGTGTGGGATACCTCTCTGGATTGGTCTGATAGAGGTGCTAGAGTAGTTGGTTACAGTAGTGGGCTGGGCAGGTGGGAGGAGATTGAGAGGCTGAGTGCTCTAGGTGATGTGGGGAGAGCCAAGTGGGAAGTGGATAAGGTTTTCACCCATTGGGTGGATGGACTTAGGACAAGGATCAATTGGGTGCTTTCAGCTGACTGCTGGGGAGAAGATGTTTGGCAGAAACTTGGGATAGTCTGGTGCCCCTGGTCAGACCATTGGGGGGTGTTAGGGCAGGGGAACTTTGGGGGTAGTGGGGAGGGGCCTGGACATTGGCAGCTCAATTGTGCTCTGCTGGTGGATGGGAACCTGTGGGAGAAATAGAAGGGGGAGGTGATATCAAATGTGACTAGATGGAGGGAGAAGGGGGCTCCAGTGGGGCTCCAGTGGGTGAAGCTGAAGGAAGCAGCGAGGATGTACTAGGGTAAGGCTGGTAAGCAGAGAGGAAGGCTTCAGCGAGTGAAGGGGAAGTGGGTGTCCCATTGGATGGAGTAGCTATTATGGCAGTAATTGGAGTTGAAGAGGCATAGGGGAGAGGAGGAGGAGGAGGATTGGCAGAAGACATGAGTGAGGTTAGAGATTGAGGAGCTGAATGGAGTCTGGAGGATGGAAGAAGAGAGTCATGTATAGGGCATGGTGGCAAGGCTTAGGTAGCAGGGGCTGGAGGAAGGAGAGAGGCCAACCAAGTATCTATCTAGGTTATTGAGGGCAAGAAGAGTGAAGCAGAGGTGGGAGGGAATCACTGGAGGGGACAGTTGCTTGGTGACTAGGGTCCAGGGGATCCTTGGAGAGCTTAAGAGTCATTGGGGGAAGCTGTGGAGTGAGGAGGAAAGCAGAGCAAACAGTGAGGCCATTGTGAAATATTGGAAGACTGGTGCCTACTGGAGGTGGAGGGGCTCAAGGAACTGATGAGACCAGTGAGAGAGGAGGAGATTTTGCAGGTCTTGGCAGCTACTAAGTTGGTGACTGCCCCTGGAGAGGATGGGCTGCCATGGGACTTCTGGAAGAAGATGGTGAAGGTGGAGGAGGTGTGCCAGGAAATAAGAGATATGTGTGATGAGGTGATTGAGTCTGGGTCCTGGCTGGGTGGTCAGAAGTTGGATTGATGGCACTTCTTTATAAGAATAAGGGGCAGAGGGAGGACTGGAAGAATTGGTGACCAATTATACTCCTAGACATGAACAGAAAGTTGTTCACGAAGATGTTGGTGGCATGACTACAAGTAGTGGCACAGCAAGGCTTTGTTGGAGGATGGTTGATTAGAGATGGCACAGCTTGGGTACATAGAGTTATTGAAGAGGCAAGAGCTGCTGGGGTGGATGACAGGTTGGTTTTCTTGGACCAAGAGAAAGCCTATGATAGGGTGCAGTAAGTCTGGCTAAGGAAGATACTGGAGAGGATTGGGATTCTGGAAGAGCTGGGAATGCAATTGTCCACCTTCTGGAGGATAGTCAGGCAGCAATTATGGTGAATGGATATAGGGGAGCAGCCTTTCTCCTTGGACAGGGGGTTCCTCAGTGAGACCCCCTGTCACCCATTCTGTATGCTCTGTCCTTGGAGCCATTGTTGGACAGAGTCAGGAAGAGAGTCAAAGAGCTAACTATACTGGGCATGAACTGGAAAGTGGGGGCCTTTGCAGACAATATGGTAGTGAGCCTGGGGACTATTATGGATGTGGCTGAGCTTAAGGAGGTGGTATAATGATATGAACAGTGTTCTGGGCAGAAGCTGAACTGGCATAAGTATGAAACAATGGTCTTGGGGAATAGTCTGGTTGGAGGAGACATTATTGGAACAATTGTCCCCCCTGGAGAGACAGTGCAGTACCTGGGGATCTTTCTCTCAGTGTATGGATTGGTACTACCCAAGGTTTGGTGAGAGGCCAAGGTGGGAGTATGGAGAGATGTGCTGAAGAGCTGAGGAGGGTAACATATCTCTCTGGCTAGTAGGGTGACTATCTTGAATGTTTACTGGAAGCCGAAGCTGTGGTATTTGGTATACCATTTAGACTTTCTGGCATGGGTGGTCAAGAGGCTGCTGAAACTGGTGAGAGAGTAGATCTGGGCAGGCTGCCAAAGTCAGATTAAGTGGGAGGTCTTGGCAATACCAGTGGAGAGGGGGGGCCTGGGCCTAGTGAATTTTCCAAAGTATCTACATTGTCTACATGCCTGGTGGTTGAAGAGAGCAGTGATGCTGAAAGAGAGTAGATGGGTCCTGCTAATGCAGAAGGTGTGAGAGGCAAGGTTTGTCCCCTGGAGGTCTTCTGGGGACCTTTCAACATTGGTGGAGGGGGGAGGAAGTAGAAGACTCTGATATAGGGGGTTCTGGTGGGGGGTGGCTGAGAGAGCTCATAAAATTGGCATTAGGTAAGAGAGCTGTGCTGCAGTAGAGCAGCAGGGGGGAGGAGGGTGGCAGTGGCATAGACTACTGCTGGGCAGAGTACTGGCAATGGACTTTGATTTAGGGGATGGGGTGGAAAGTCAGGGTAGTCTAGGGCAGGACCTTTGGCCAGAGGGATGGCAGCAAGTGGGGGTTGGAGAGGAGTGGGACTGGAGAGGACTGTGGACCTGGGGTATAGAGATGAAGAAGTGGTTACTCCCCAAGTTCTGGGTGGTGTGGTGGAGGGTACTAAGGTGAAATGTGATGTTGAACTTCAGGTTGGGTCATTTAGTCCTGAGGGGGACCTTTGAGTATGAGGAGTATCAAGAGTAGGGCAGGAGGGGGGGGGGGTGCAGACCCCAGAACA
>RQIL01002455.1:0-13373 GCA_003951145.1 Jimgerdemannia lactiflua
TAAAAAAAAATCTGTAAAGTGCATTGGTTTATTTGCTCAATAGACCCCCACTGAGTGTATAACTATAAGATAACTAGCAAAGATACAGGAAGAGTAGCCTTGGGATACTCTATACCTAACCCCCTACTTGAGCAAAGGATGGTAAAGGCCTGGTTCTCTCTACTCCCCCACTAGACAGTGCTGAAGCCCCACCCTTGATCCAGGCCCCATCCTAGACCCTATTTGGTTAGACACTATAGAAGTTATAGGAATATGAAAAAAAGGAGCAAGGGTATAGCAAATACTCCTAAAGAGGTGAAGATCAATACCAAGGACCCACACCCCATAGGTCAGTGAAACAGATACTGAAATACTAATATCTATGGCCCAAATAAGACACCAGTCTTGGGAATCTTATAGCTTATTGACTTGCAGAACATTGGACTTGTTGACTTGGAAACTAGTAGGAAAAAGAAGGCAAAACCATCATACTAGTAATGTATAATAGCTGAGTTATTGACATGGAAACCAGTAGGAAAAAGGGGGCAAAACCATCATGTCAGTGATGCATGACAGCTGGGAGTACTAGGAACTTACTAGAGACTTGGGAGTAGAGAATAGAGATACTAAAACCTCTCCTCATAAGGGGTGGTATCTTGAAGGTACTGATATCAGATATACTTCATAGTTGACATAGAACTTGAATACTCAAACCCACCCAGTGTCTTAAGGTCTATACCAGTAATAGAGGCCTTGGCAGAATCTTGACAAAGATACAGAACTTGAGCTAGCACAATCAATATTTGGCCAAAGTGGATCCTGATGGTATGAAGAGAGACTCTCAGGGACAGGGAATATAGTATACCTATCAGGATCCAGTGGTTGTATATTGAAGTTGCCTTCAGAAGAGTGATATATTTCAAAAGAGTGGCTTAGCTATGGAGCTTGGGAAAATGATAGTGGAAAGAGAGTTGGTGTATCACTGTATCTCTATTCAGATAGTGTCTATATCTCCTGAGTGACCCATTCTCACCACCATGTCATCGGCAAAGGCTTCTAGCTTCCAGGTCACCCCACCTAGTTGTAGTTCAGTTATCTTCCTTCTTATATTATCAATTAGGGGCTCCAGTGAGAGGACATAGAGTAGAGGAGGCAATGGGTCTCCTTGCAGTACCCCCTTGCCTAGCAGGAACTCTTCACTATACTATCTATTCATAATAATAGCTGCTTGTCCTCCTCACAGTAGCCCCATCAGCCTCCCCACCCTTAAGGAGCTAAATCTGATCTTCTGCAGCACTGATGCCAAATAGTCCAATACATTCTGTCGAATGCCTTCTCCTGGTCCAGAAAGACTAGTTTCCCATCAATTCCTCGACTCTGACAGTCCTCCAGCACATTCTGGACCCATGCAGTGCTATCCCAGATCTGTCTGCCCATTATAAATCCTCTCTGATCCTTTCCAACCAGGGCCCCTATCCTTTCTTGGAGCCACTTTGCCAGAATTTTCAACACTAGTTTGCAGTCTACATTTAGGAGCATAATTGATCTCCAGTTCTTCCACATATGCCAGTCTCTCTTATTTTTATAAATCAGAGAGACTAGGCCCAGCTTGCTATCTGCTAGCTATTCTTTCATACTCAGGACTGCATTAGCCATCTCAACTATCTACTCTCTGAACTCCTCTCAGAACTCCTTCCAGAACTCCCATAGTAGCCTATCAACCTCTGGTGAGGAGCCAGTCTGGACCTCCTTTAGTATATTCTTCACTTCATCAAGGTTGATTGGTTGTCATATATGTTCCTCCAGTCCCCAATCTCATTGCATCTTCCAGTCCTCCAGGTACTCTGCCAGTTCCTCTTCCTTCAGCTCAGTTCTGTCAGTATGTATCTCATCTATCCACAGGCTTGCCCATTTGGTAGAGACCTCCCTCATCATATTGCTCTGCTGGGTTATCTCCCTTCCATCCTTGCTAAGTACTGTGGTCCAGCTCTGTTATATCTCTCTGGCCTTCAGCATACTCATCAGATATTTAGTTGATCACTCACTCTTCTCTAGCCTCCTTACTTGCAATCTGGCCAGAAGCCCATCTGCTCTTCTCTCTTCATCATCCTTAAGATCACTCTGTAGTGCTGCAATGTCTTTTGCCAGTAGTTCTTTTTCTTTAGCTGATAATGTTCTGCTTTCCATTTGTTTCAGTCACCATTTCAGGCCCCAGTCTACTCTCCTCTCTTTGTCTCTTCTTGTCCTTCCAGTTGCCTCCCCAACATCTCTCCAATAGGCCCCAGTCATATGCTTGAATCTGCTCCACCACTCTATTACTATCTGCCCCTCTGTTCTCTATCACCTAACTTCCTGTTGGACTGTCTGTACAAAATTGTCTCATATCTCCCTCTGCTTTAGTAGTCCTGTATTAAGTCACCAATACTCACTCTCTCCTTTTGCTGCTTGGAAGATATCTCTTGCTTCAACTCACCAGTGGTCTGACCATGGGCACTACTTGACTTCCACCTTATCAAAATATTTTCCCCAGTGCTTGCCCACCAGCAGCCAGTCAATTCATGTACCAATAAGACCTCCTTCCACTCTGTGCCACCTAGTGAATGGTTCTGCCTCTTCTTGTCATAATTAGACTCCATCTACCAGTAAGTTCTCACTCAATCTGTAGCCATTTGTTCAACCCTGTGGATACTGCAGTACCCATACCACTATTGGATCTGTCCAGCTTATGGTCTCTTATCATATTGAAATCTCCACCAAGGACATCTAGCCCAATGTTTATATTAGTCTCTCAGTTAACCCACTCTTCCAGCCACTGCTTCTATTCCTGTATCACTGCTGGTAGGTAATCTGATTCTATTACTATTCTATCTCCTTTGCCACCTTTCAGTTTGCTCTACACCATTCTTTCTCCCCAGCACTCTGTTATCTTCAGTTCTCCTTTCCCAATTCCTATTAGAATTCCGACTTGACAATTCCTTCCTGAGCTTCCAAACTATTCTTTACTCTATTGCTGGTAGTCTTCTTCTCCATATGCTTGTACATCCTATAGTAATACAATATCATATTGTTTGTTTTTGAGCCACTGAAAGATTCTCCATTCATCATTGGTTATGTATAGTTGAAGTCTCCTCCTAATTGTTCTCCCTCTCTATAGTCTTTGCAGTCTTTGTAATAATAAGGTCTCTTTGCTCCTTGCAGATGATATATCACATGTCCTGTCCCTTAGTACTATTGCAGAATGCTGATACCTTTTCTCCAACTGTCTGGCCTATCTCATTTATCTGTGTGTCATCTACCTGGTAGTCCTCTTCCTCCAGTATGACAGCTATGAGAGCAAGAACAAGTTTTGGTCTCTATAGCTAAACATTTACAAACAAGCCCCACTCTACCTGTGAGCTGCTGAATATATTGATTTCTCTGATGTCCTTCTCTGCCAATTCCTCCAGAGTCATCTAGTACCAGTCATCCTCCTTGATATAGCTCACTATCAGTGTTTGGAGTTGAGGAGAGTAGCTATGGGGTCCAACAAAATCACATCATCCTCTAAGTCTTTCAACTATATATCCTCTAGGTCCTCTTTACCATTCCTTCTACTGGTTACTGGGGCTGCAATTTCCTCAGCCATTTCAGCTGCCTCCCAGTACACTGCTGTAGTTCCCTCCATCCACATGTCTTCTGGCTATATTTCAGGCACTACTTCTTGCTCTGCTACCTTATTCGCTACCTGATTCAAGTCCTTCTTTCCCTTCCCCTTTGCTTCATTAATTGGTTTAAGGGAATGTTACAATGTGGAGACCCCCTCCTGGGGTGTGATGGCTCCAGGTGCTACTTTCACTTTCTTTATTGCATTGGTGGCTATGGCTGTCTTTTCCACCTCCTCATCCTTGGTGCAGTCAATAGCAGTTTGCAGTCTCCTCCTATCCTTCCCACCTCAGCTTCTTCCTCTGTCCACCTACTTGAACCCAGACCCAGTCTTTGGTGTACTCCTCCCATCTTCTTTTATGTGCCTCCTTCACAGCTGCCTGCTCTGCCAGAGCCACCAATAGTTACTCCTTATTATCCTCTGACCCTTTTCTTCTCCAAACTTTGCACTCTTGCTCATCAATTCGAATTATCTCAGACTAGTCCCTCTTCAGCCCTGTGGCTTTTTGTCCCTCAAGGTACACCGTAACCTTACATATTCTATTTCTCAGTTTTGTCCCTTCCCAGAATATGAATCCAAAGTCCACCATCTCTCCATATTTCCCCATTTCTGCTGAGATCAGCTCTTTCATCTCTTGTCTCCCCAGAGTTGGCACTCCCTTAATCATCAGTCAGATAGCACAAGGGTCCCATCTCAGACATCTGGCAATCCCCACCCTGACTCCTCTAACCTTTAGACCTTTCTTTAGTGCTAGTATCATCTTCTCTTCCTTAATAAATTCAATTTTGACTGCCTTTACTAATGGTATAAACTTCAGTGACTCTGTGCCATCTACTCCATCTTCAACCACCTTCAGTACTTCCCATGCTGATATTTCAAGTCCTAGAAAGTTTGCTGAGATTGGCCAAATAGAAACAGATTTGTGGAAAAAAGACCACACCACTAGCTCCTCAGTTCTGATTATCAAAGTGATTTTCTCTCTTCCTTCTACTGCACTACCTATCATATCACTAGTGCTATCAGTAGTGTCCCTCTCAGTTGTCTTGCCATTTCCAGTCACTTGCTCAGCCATCAAATTTCCAGTCACACCTCCCTGTTCTTGACCTCTGTTAGTCATCTGATCTATCATCTGACTCCTTCCCCTATCAACACTATGCCCCCTGCTGTCTAATCCCCCAGCTCTGGCAGTGCTTCCCTCACCTCTACCAATAGTTTGCCAACTACCTAGATTCACCTTAGCTCTAGTTCCTCCTCTACTCCTCTGTACTCCCCCCTGGCCCACAGCTGCTGCATAGTCCTTTGGGAATCCAAGGCCATAGCCCTGCCTCTCCAGCCTCTCTGAGCTTGATGATTCTTGACTTACTATGTCTCTAAAACTTGTTGGTTTTTGGTGAAACTTATTTGTATGGTATCCTAGACTCCAGCACTACTTGGTATATTATAATTTGTAAAATAAAACTCTTTAACATATTGTTTCCATAAGAAGATATAGTTGTGGCTTAGCTGTCTCTGAATGGTTTGAGCAAAAGGAGTCAGTTGCCCCACTGGGTGTACAACTATGAGATAACTAACAGAGATATGGAGATATTAGCCTTGGGACACTCTACACCTAACCCTTCACTCATTGGATATAACCCCAGTAGTTCAAGTTGAGTCACTTGCTGGTTGCAACTTCAGTAGTTTGAGTACCTGTTTACTAGATATGTACTCTAAGCAATAAGACCTATCTTAAGCAAATGGTGGTAGAGGCCTGGCTTTCTCTCCCTCTCCACCAGACAGCACTGAAGCCCAACTCTTGATCTGGGCCCCATCCTAGACCCTATTTGGTAGTCACTATGGAAGTTATAGGTGCACAGGAACAAAGGAAGCAAGGGTATACTAGATACCCCTAAAGAGGTGAAGATCAATACCAAGGACTCATACTCCATGGGTCAGTGATACAGATGCTGGGATGCTAGTACCTATGGGACCAGAGCCTGAAATGGCAACTGAAACAAATAACAAGTCAAACAATATCAGCTGAAGAAAAGGAACTGTTGGTGAAAGACATTGCAATACTACAGAGTGACCTCAAAGATGATAAAGAAAGATGGGTAGATGGGCTACTAGCCAGACTGCAGGCAAGGAGGCTGGAGGAGAGAGAGTGGCTGATAAAATATCTGACAGGAATGCTGAAGGCCAGAGAAGTATGGCAGAGCTGGACCTCAGTACTTGACGATGATAGAAGAGAGATAATACAGCAGGATAAAATGATGAAGGAGGTCACCACTAAATGGGCAAGCTTGTGGACAGATGAGATAGACATTAACAGAACCGAACTAGAGGAGGAGGAAATAGCAGAGTATCTGGAGGACTGGGAGGTGCAGCGAGATCAAAGACTGGGGGAACATACACTACACCCAATTGATCTAGAAGAGGTAAAAGACATGCTAAAGGAGATTCAGACTGTATCCTCATCAGAGATTGATGGACTAACTTGGGAGTTCTGGAAGGAGTTCCAAAGAGAGTTTGGAAACTGGATAGTAGAGATGGCCAATGCAGTCCTGAGTAGAGGTGAATGGCTTGCAGACAGCAAACTGGGCTTAGTCTCTCTGATTTACAAAAATAAGGGAGACAGGCATATATGGAAAAATTGGAGACCAATCATACTCCTCAATATGGACCACAAACTGATGTTGAAAATTTTGATGAAGCAGCTTCAAGACAGGGTGGGGGCTCTGGCCAGAAAGGAGCAGAGAGGTTTTGTAGTGGGCAGGCAGATCCGAGACAGCACCAAATGGGTCCAGAATATACTGGAGGGCTGTAGGAGTAAAGGAATTGATGGGAGACTAGTCTTCCTGGACCAGAAGAAGGCATTTCACAGGGTGTGCTAGAACTATATACCATCAGTACTACAGAGAATCGGGTTCAGCCCCTTGGAGGTGGGGAGGCTGATGGGTCTACTATGAGGAGGAAGAGTGATGATTATCATGAATGGATAGTGTGGTGAGGAGTTCCCACTAGACAGGGGGGTACCACAGAGAGATCTACTATCTCCTTTACTTACATCCTCTCACTAAAGCTCCTAATCGATAATTTGAGGAGAAAGATGACAGGCCTGTAGCTGGGTAGAGTGAACTGGAAGCTAGGAGCCTTTGCCAATGATATGGTAGTTGAAATAAGTGACCCAGGAGATATAGACATTGTTCAGACAGAGATACAGCAATACAAAAGGCTATCAGGAGCAAAGTTGAACTGGGACAAATGTGAAACACTGGACATTGGTAGAGGTATAGGAGATGATGGCCACCTTGGTACAACAATTATGCAGGTGGAGACAGTAAGGTACCTGGGGATCTGATTCTTGGTATATGGCACTTTCCTAAAGGAGGATTGGTGGAAAAGCATAGTGAAAAAGTGGGAGGCAGTGCTTAAAGGATGGGCAGAAAGAAACCTGTCACTGATGGGTAGAGTAATGGTGTTAAATATTTACAAATGTGGACTCTTTTACCTGGACCAATTTTGGGGCAAGCAGCTAAGCCACCGACCATCAAAACTTTCAAACTTCTGAAGGGAACTACACACTGCCAGTACACTGCCCCCTGAGGTGATAGGCACAGATATGGCACTACAAGTAGAAGAGTCTTTTGACACCAACCAGTCCTTGGGGCATCCAGTATCCATGAAGTTATCGATACTTCAAAAATTTCAGCAAAAACAACAATACTTAGACAACGTGCTTTTCATGGCAACCAACAGCAACAGTGACTAGCCAGGGCCTGTTAGGGTCAAAGAGACCAAGACTACACAAGAGCACTAGGATGATGGTACCTTTGAAGTATGGGAGGATGAGCTCCAACTAAGTTCAACCTGTACACCAAAGGAAAAGCCACCACCAAGCCAGCTGCCAAGCAGGGATCCAACCACTGGTGGCAACTCTTTTACCTGGACCAATTTCGGGGCAAGCAGCTAAGCCACCGACCATCAAAACTTTCAAACTTCTGAAGGGAACTATACACCACCAGTACACTGCCCCCTGGAGCCAAAGGCACAGACAGCATCACCACAAGTAGAAGAGTCTTTTGATACCAACCAGCCCTCAGGGTGTTCAGTATTCGCGAAGTTATCGACACTTCAAGATTTTCAGCAAAATAACAACACCCAGACAGTGCGATTTTCATGGCAGCCAACAGCAACAGTGGCCAGCCAGGGCCTGTTAGGGCCCAAGGAACCAAGACTACACAAGAGCACTGAGATGATGGTATTTTTGAAGCATGGGAGGAGAAGCCTCAACCAAAGTTCAACCTGCACTCCAAAGAAAAAGCCACTGCCAAGCCAACTGCCAAGCAGGGATCCAACCACTGGCAGCTTGTCCCAGGCAAATCACACCAGCTATCCTATGCCCAGATTGCAGGGGGACAATCCAGCAAACCCACAGTACCAGGGACAGTCAGCGGGGCAGCCAAGGAGAAGACGACACTGGGAACTAAAGAAGGAGGTGTGGCTCCTAAGCCCTCCTTCAAGCCAGCACAGTACCTAATCTGTCCCTACTTCTACAAATCTGGATCTGCCAATGCATTTATAGTTTCCATCAAAGGACTGTACCTCACAGTGAGCGATGCCATAGAACTGGTGTCTACTCAGCTCCCTGAGGCCAAGGTAGTCAATTTCGTGACCAGCAACTTGGTAATGGAAGTGGCATTTGTAACCGATGCAGCTGCAACTGCTGCCATTGACAAAGGGATCACACATGCAGGTGTGAAGCTTCCCCTGGTACGGTGCTTTGGAAGAGATGACTCCATTGTCCCTATTACTATCAGGGACCCACCCATCTATGAAGGAGAGGCTACCAAGGCAGATGTCTGTGAAGCCCTGAAGACAGTAGGAAAAGTGCTATAGATCGACTTCGCAAGATGGGGAGGCACCAAGCTCCGAGCGGATAGCTGTGAGGCAATGATCAAGGTCCACGATAGCATACTAGGAGTAGACAGTGCCCCCAAGTTACCTGATAGCATTGTTCTAAGGGGAGTGACCTGTGCAGTAAGCTGGAAGGGCATGGGAGGAAAGGAGAAGGCACCAGCAGGCCCAAACACTCAAGCCTCAGACCCCAAAGAGCCCTGAGAGGACCCTGTCTGGGGCCCCAGAGCTGTCAAGAAGCGCCTGGAGGCATGGGAAGCCTACAAGACTCAGAAAATGAATGACAACAGTAAGGAGGAGGATGAAGAATCCCAGCGACTGATGCAAAAACCAAGGGGACAACAGGTCCAGCAAGCCCTGAACAATGTCCATTGGGAGGAGAAAGAGTGCCAACAGGACCATATCAATGGCAGGGGAAGTATGGAGATTGAAAGGAGTGAAAAGGAGAGGAGGGAGGCCAGGGAGGAAGGAGTAGAGGCTTCACAGCATGCCCCTAGATGGGCACTAAGGAGGCACATTCATACTGAGTTGCCAAGTGAGGAGGATGAGGTAGTGTTGGTAGAGGAGAATGGGGCATGACATAGGGAGGAGGATCTGGAAACTGCCTTCCAGGAGTCTGTGGACCTGACAAGGCTGCTGAATAGAGACTCTGATAGGGACTCAGATAGGGACTCAGACATTGAGGAGGAGGAGGTGGACATCTCTATGACCGACGCAAGGCCAGTAACAAGAATGGAAGTGAACAGGAGGGAGCTACACTATATGGCTATCTTTGAGGAAATAGTACAGTATGCCATTGGAGATGCTGACTCCCAGGCTATCTGAGAAGCAGTATTGATGCCCACCTAGATAGCAGTGGAGCTGGGCAGGATCCTGGGAGCTGAGTACCTGACACAAGTGGGGCCAGGGCTCCCAGTGGCCAAGGCACAAATGACTGATCACTACTGACAACTGGCTCAGGAATTCCTCCAATCTGAGAGGGGCCTAGCTGCATGGCAGGAGGCATGCGCCCAAGGTGCCCTAGCATCTCAGCAGGCAGTAGAAGAAATGGTGCCCTTGACACTACTTTAATTTCCCCCCCTTAATGAAAGAACAATTATGATATATTTTTATGAATGTTAATGGCCTAGGGAACAGCAACAAGCAGTGGAAAGTCTTCAAATAGATCAAGAACCAACACTTGGACATTATCTTTCTTCAGGACATATGAATGAGTGATGAAGACAAAGCAGATTAGCAGGATCAATGGAGACTGCCAGGAATTTGGAAGAGGCATACAGCAATCTTGGGGGGCTCAGCAGACATCAGTATAGAGGAGGACACACATATAGACAATTCTCGTATATGCAGTGGGTTAATTACTAAGGGTGAGACATTTCAGTGCATTGGTACCTCAGTATATATTCCAGCAAAATGGAAGGAGAAAACAGCATTTCTAGAAAGGCTGGAGGTGGACCTACTGGAGAATATCGAAATATTGGCAGGAGATATAAATATGGTGGACAGTGGTGAGCATAACTGGCGATCCCAAAGGGAATGGACTCCCTCAGGGCAGTGGTATAAATGGCAGACAATAATATATCATAGGAGCTTGGCCGATATACACTGGAGACATGCGCCAGAGGAATCGGACTTGATGACCAAGTGGACCATTACTAATATTGGAATGGTGGGATCCCATATCAATCAGGTATATGCCAGTGAGGAGTGGATCGAGCTTCTGCCTGACCATATTACCATACACTGTCCCTACTCTGACCATGAAGGAATCCAAGGGTGCATCCAACAACCCCAGAACATAGAGGCTGGGAATGGATACTGGAGGCTCAATACAGCTCTACTAAAGAGGGAGGCCACAGTCCAGAGATTTAGTGATCAATGGGAAGCCCACCCAGGGAAGGGGGAGGGACCAATGGAGGAGTGGAAACAATTCAAGTTCTGGGCACAGGCCTTCTTTGTAGAAGAAGGGGAACATGTACAGAAATCACAGAGGAGATACTTTCAATGTCTTGAGCACCAGCTACAGGAGTTGTCAGCCAGAATTGCCAGAGAAGGAGAGGTCAGAGAGGGTGATATGAAAGAAAGACAGCTGCTGGTTGCAGAAATCCAGGTACAGAAAGATGAGTATATAGAGGGGCTCCAAATCCAGACTCATATCAGGTGGGTGGAGGAAGGCAAAAGGTCCACCCAATACTTTGTGAGGCTCATAAGTGCTAAGAGGGCCTGTAAAAGTATAACAGGGGTGCTGCTGGAGGATGGGGAAACAATTGCCACAGGGGCTACAGCTATGGTGGCAAGAGCTAGACAGTTCTACTCACAGTTATATGATGCTGGGGAGATGGAGGCAGAGGTGGCCGAGACACTAATGGCAGGAGTCGAAGCAAGGGTAGACCCAGAGATACAAGCACAAGTGAGCTGGGTGATAACAGAGGAGGAGGTCCTGGAGACAATCAGCAAGGGCAAGGCACACAGTGCACCTGGTGGCAATGGGCTACCCTGGGAGTTCTATAAGACATTTGCTAGGATAATTGTCCCTATGCTGGCTAGATTGCTTACCCTTACCATCCAGGGTGAAGAATTGTTACCAGCATCATCTCACATAGCTCACATCTCTCTGATTTATAAAAACAAAGGAAGAGAGGAGGACCTTCAGAACTGGCAGCCTATCTCACTTCTCAACTGTGACCGCAAGATTCTCACAAGGATACTGTCTGGAAAAGTGCAGGGAGCAGCCGCCAGTATTATCCATACCAGCCAGACTGGGTTTATCAAAGGGAGACTCATCCAGCAGAATACTATGATGTTCACACAGATCCTTGATCACTACCAGAGGGTCAGGGGAAAGGGTGTCCTCATCTTCTTAGATCAAGAGAAGGCATATGACAAGGTGAACTAGGAGTATCTGATGACAACTTTATCGTAGTTTGGATTCCAGGTGGATGCCTGTCGAGCTATCAGGGCAATGCTGGAACACCTATCTGTCTCAGTCATGGTGAATAGATTTATTAGTGAGGAATTCCCCATTCAGCAAGGCCTCCTCCAGGGTGACCCCATGTCACCCATCCTGTATGACATAGCACTTGAACCAGTACTGTGTTATATTCGGCAGAGAGTATTGGGACTGGGAGTCCCCCCTTCTCCATTTAAGCTGAGTGCATTTGCAGATGATGTAGTAGTTGGTGTACAAGACCACAATGATGAGAAGGAGCTTGTAGAGGCATTGGGGCTTCATGAAAGGGCATGTAATGTGAAGCTAAACTATGGCAAGAGTGAGACACTGCAGCTAGGGTGCACTACTGAAGAGGACATACATGGCATTAGCAAGGATATTGCTACAGATGGAACATTCAAGCACTTGGGCATTACCTTCCATGCCAAGGCTCTACCCCTCCCTGCCTCCTTCTATAATGATATCCTGGAGACCCTATGGCTAACGATAAGGAGCTGGCAATAGAGGCACCTCTCCCTGGCAGGCAGAGTGCTAGTGGTAAACTCCAGGCTGCTCAGCAAACTATGGTATATGGGATATCATATCTCCTTCTCTCAAGACTTCTTTAAGAAACTCTGGAAAATTGTCTCTGCATTTCTGTAGCAGGAAAGAAGGCCCCAAATCAAGTGGGATGTGCTGTGTCTCCCAGTCATAGATGGTGGGCTAGGGCTGCTAGACCCAGTGCTACAGATAAGAGCAACAAAAATGTGGTGGGTCCATGTAGCGACTACAAGTGAAGAACCTGTATGGAAGGGCCTGGCTATGGAGAACTGGTGGCAGCGATATATGCCAAGAGGGTCCCATGGGCTGGACTTCTTTCTGGATGATATGCCTCTGAGCCTAGTACGGTACAAGGGGTTATGGTGGGACATTGCAGAGAGCTGGGGATTAATGGGGTGCCAACTTGATGCAGAGGCTGACCCACTAGTGACCCCGGACTCCTTTCAAGGTGCCAAGTGTGTTGGGGAGACTGTCGACAAGTATACAATTGGCGAGGGTCGAAGATACCTACAGAAGAGACAAGTTGGGCATAATGAGCCACTGAAATAGGCAGAACTGGTACCTGGCTGGAACCAGAGAGCTGACCATGTATGGCTAGCCTTGGCCCAACTCCGCAAGACCCTGCAGCCAAAGCACTGGATCTTATGGTGGCAGATCCTAAGATATAATGTCATGATAGGAGTAAGGGTGGCCCACATACACCCAGAGAGTTCGCCGGAATGCCCCCATTGTATTGAAGGAAGAATTGGACAAACACAATATACTGTTCAGCATATGTTTATAGAGTGCCAGCTTGCAGCCAACCTGTGGAAGGACATTAATGCCTGGCTGCACCAGGGCATCCCTGGAGTGCTATCTCTCTACTCTGCAACTAATATCTTGTGCCCCTGGAGTACAGCTGCCCCGCAGGTGGCTGAAATGGTGGGAACTGTTCACAGCATTGGACTTTGGACTATATGGATAGCACACTGGCAATGGATCTTTGAAGAAAGGGTAGTGCAGGCTTCAGCTCTATGGCAAGAGTTCCAGAGACTCCTAGAAGAAGCCATCCAAATTAAGTGGCTTAGGGCAAATTGGAGCCAACAGGTGCCTGAGTTCAAGTTGACCTGGAGGATTGGTGAGGGAGGCCTTCAAGTGGTGAAGGAGAGGGTGAATATGGTAGGGTAGACTAGTGTAGAAGCTCCTGATGCTATAATGGCTGAAGGAATAGGGTAAACTTCATAACATAGACTGTGTATTCATAGTCTTTGGGGGTGCTGGGCCATGCTTCAGGGTTGGGAGGGGAATAGCCTGTCAATCACTTTGGACTTCTGTTACTACCTTATGTGCTCTGGTTAAAATTCTTAAATAAACCAAAAACATAAA
>RQIL01002466.1:0-13371 GCA_003951145.1 Jimgerdemannia lactiflua
AGCCCTTTCCCTTTTTGTACCCCTTTCCTTTTTCAGACATTTCAAATAAGTCATATACATATATTATATATATATATTTCGGGTTTTAACATTGATCACATAGAAACATTGACCTGTTATAAGGAAACTGATCATCTGGTTCCCAGAGAGCTCGCTTTTTTAAGAAAATCCATCAAATTTACTGTGTCACACGAATTATCCACCATCACTCAAAGAAGGAAATCCGATCATACACAAAGGACCGTCAACCCAAGAATGCTACCAAATTAGGAAATTAAATACAGAAAGTCTCCGGTTGTTGAATATTATACTACTAAACACCAATACAAGGAACCTATATATATTATCTGAACATTTTGTTGCTCTTTGACATGGTAACTGGGGGCTCAGGCCAATCTATGTAGCCTCCAAACCTTGTAATTTGCCTCTATTGAGGTAGGCACATTACATTTGGGGGCTCAACTGGGAATATTCTCAAAAGAATTATTGTGACTTTTCAGCTAATAGAACCCAACCTTCAACCTGGAGACCAGCACCACTGCAACCTTTGATACAGTACCAATCTCAGCTACCACAGGAGAAGAAATCCCAGCCCTATAAAGTGTTTAGACAGGAAGAGATGTAATCATCATACCACTCAGCATCAGAAGGATCTGACATTGCCGAAGCCAGCAATGTACGAAATCCTCCACCAGTACCACCAGCAGATACACTAACCAGAGATTTCGACGAGCTCACACCAGACAAAGTAGACAACTCCAATTAAGAATTTGGCAATCTCATTCAGGATCTCAACAATCATCTTGAAAGATTCCCTCTAAGAGTCTTCCTTGATTTACCCAGACCAGAAACTCCAATCCCAAGAAACTAACCCACAAGGCTCCCCAGAATAGTACTGAGAAGGGCACTATCTCCCAGATCTCTTGCACCTTCAAGTTCATACCCATCAATAGCTAACAACTCAGAATCAGAGCCAGAAATCAAAAGAGAATCAGAATACAGTGAAGTCGAAATCGGCACAACTCTACCCATATTTGCAGGATACCCAGAGGAGGATCCAAGAGAATTTATAGATGCAATTGGAGGAATAGCAGCCCTGAGAGACTTGTCAACCCAAAGATGAATCAATGTTTTCAAGGCACAACTGATAGAACCAGCCAAAGGCATCTTCACCAGAACTGCAAATGATGTCAACACAGACCTAGGAGATGTCATGGAAAATGCAAGATCAGAAGAAGAACAATATGAGGCCATGCAGTACTGGATCATCAAAAAGTATGCAGGAAATAAAACCCACCACAAAGCTCAAAAATCCATTATGGGAATGAAGATGAACCTTAGAGAATCCCCAAGAGCATTCTTTACCAGAATTCAGAAGAGAATGCATACTGCCAGATTCAATGCTACCAATCAAGACATCATTAGTCCAATGACCTTCATGAATGGAATTCCACCCAACATTGCTCAACATGTCCAAACCCTGAGCATTAGGAAGCCTGAAGAGCAAGTAGATGCAGCCCAAGGATACTTTGATGTCAAACAAGGAACCACTTGGACTGATAATTGGAAAGAAGACAAAGAAGACCTCCTGGTCAAAGCCCTGCAAGGAATCCTTCAAGGAGAATCAAAAGGAGAGAAGCCCACCAAAGAATGGAAGAAGGATGCGAATGAGATTCAAGACCTCAATTTGAAAGTAGACAGACTGGTTGGGGATTGAAAGGCTCACCACATGTGAAAATCGGAACTACCAGCCAAGGTATCCTCCTCAAGAAAATTAGAACTACCAGTCAAGGTACCCTCCATGTAAAAATCAGAATTATTAGAGGAACTATCCATCCTCTGATAGTCAAAACTATCCTTCAAGAGATAGAGCAGAGATCCAATGCTACAAGTGTGGACAGCAAGGACACTATGCCCCTGAATGCAATAAACAATGCAGCTCAAGGAATTCTGAACCACCAAACCAAAAGGATATCAACAACAAGAAGACAGAAGCTCACCCAGTAGAAGACTATGAGTAGAGTGACAGTGAATAATACTGCGACCTGGACTTGTACCCAACCAAAGCTGAATATGGAGAAACAGTCTACCCAGCAGAAAAGAGAAAGAGAGCAGTAGGCCACCCCTGAAGCAGTAGAAAAGCCTCCCAAAAGAACCAGCAGGAGAACCATTCAAGAAGAAGATAAGGAGGAACAGGTTGATACATCTCCCCATTCCCCTTCACTCTTTATCCCTGGAGCAACTATCAATGGAGAAGATCCTCTACAATAATCAGCTAATGAAGAGATGGGAGAAGAACCAGAATCTGTAACCAAGACTCCAAAGTCCAAGAAGAAATAATTCCCAAGGACCAAGCCCTGGGACATCTACAATGAAGCCTGGAAGAAAATCCCAGAAGCCAAGATGGAAGTCCCACTCTTGCAGTTCCTTTAACTGACACCTGCTGGAGTAAGGAACAAGTTACTGTGAACCACCAGATCTTACACAGGAAGAGTCCCCATCCCTCAAGAATTACTAGCAACCCCAGCAGTGCAAGCTGCAGAAAGACATGTCAGCACCTATCTGTTTGGAGAAATCAGAGGCCAGAAGGCGAAAATCCTCATTAATACAGGAGTAGCTGTATGTGTCATTGCCAAGAAATTCCTGGACAGCATTCAATGGCCCATTGATAGACCCTCTAGCCTCAGCATCATTGTAGCTGATGGAGCCAGAACTCAACCCCTGGGAGAAGTCTGAAACATCACCATCACTCTTGGACACATTCAGTTTGCCATCCCAAAGTCTGTTGTGACCAAAGCTGTCATCTATGACATGATCCTTGGCACTAATTGGATGAAGGAGATGAATACAGATGTCAACATTGGTCAACAAGTACTCAAATTCGACTACAGAGGAAAGAAGTGCCAAGTCAAAGTCACCAGCTTCAAGCCATCAAAGAAGAAGAAGAAGGTGACCATTCAAGAGGAATATGCCAGCTGTGAAGAATACACCACTGAGGAGGAAGAAGAGGAGGATTCTGAGAATGACAATGAGGCCCTGAATCAACATGGTAGAAGATAGGCCAGAAGATAATGTGTGGGCACAAAATACTATCCCCATCACAATTGGAGCCATTGCAAGAGAAGCCAGAGGATGCACCAAATGTCTCCAAAAACAGAAATGCAAGGATCACTCATCCAGACATGTGGGAATTCGAAAAGGTCCTGGCACTACATACCCAGAATGCAGAAGAAAAAAGAAGAAATGTCTCCACAACACTCAGTCAAAAAGTCATACACAAGTCTTGCTCAATCCTGAAATTACAGCAGCAGTAGTACAAGCAATTTGGGACCAACCACCAGAGGAAGACAATGATGGCATTTCCGAAAATGAAGAGCTCCCTGAAATTGTTACATGAGATGATCCGAATTGGGCACCACAAGAAGGAGAAAATGACAATACCCCCTGAAGTGAAGAAGAAGCTCTACCCAGCTCTCAACCAGTCATCCCAAGGCCTGAAACCCATAAAGAGAGAGCCTTCATAATGGGAAGATGCCCCCATCAAGTTGTTTTCCACTCACCAAGAGACTATTGCTATCAATTCCATATACTAGACCAGCAGTCCCAGCAGTCTATAGAGAAGGAATCTCCGAAAATCATTGCAGAAGAAATCTCATTTCAAGAATCAGTCACCATACTCGCAAAAAGAAGACATGGAGTAGGATTCTACACCCAGACAGAAGTGAAACCCCTCTCTACCCTTCTACCAAAGTATGATGTGAATGGGTGCAGATTTCTGAAGCTAGGAGAAATCAAAGAAAGAAAGAAATACTTCCAAGCCATGGGATTTGCCATCATGGAAAGCACCCAAGATGCTGGTCTTGTCAATATGAAAAGATCCATCTCAGCAAAGATGTAATTATACACACACTCAAAAGAGGAGATAACTGAGCCCAGATTCGAAAGGAGAAGAAGAAGAAACCTACCAAAAAGGTCCTCAAGATATATGACCTAGGAGAAGATATTCTGCCTGTCATTCACCATACAACTTGCCAAGGATGGATAAATAATGCTATCAATTTCATGGAAGCCCTGGATCCCACTGGAAAAAGAGAAAACAATTATCTTCAAGACCTCTCTACCAGAGCAAGATGGCCACACCTAGACATCAGAGGTTGGAAATCTAATGCCACAGGAGCCTCAGCCCATGGACAGCCTGAACTTTACAAAAACATTGCACAGTTCACCCTGCTTCATCCCAATGCAATTCTACCGAAAAAGGCACACCAAGAAGATGTTGTCTATGATCTCAGCAGTCTCTATGATACCACTTTGGGCCCCAAAAGTACAAAGCTCATCAGAACTGGTATTGCTATGCAACCTCCAAAAGGAACTTACATCCAGTTGACCTCAAGGTCTGGTCAAGCCCTTGAAGGACTCTCTACTGAAGGAGGAACCATTGATCCAAGATACACAGGCAAAATCAAGGTCATCCTAAGAAATGGAAGTGGTAAATGGATTTGAATCAACAAAGGAGACAAAATTACACAGACAGTCTTTCTTGGGTACAAGACTCCTCAGCTGCAAGAAGTACCCAAGCTCACTCAAGGAACCAGACAAACTAAAGAATTTGGAAGCTCTGACAAGAAGGAAGTACACCTCCTTCAGGTCAGCCAATTCAAGGCAAATGCTCCTCAGCAAGTTTTCCACCAGCCAGTAAAGCTTCACAAGAACTTCATCCTCGAGCCAGGAGAGCAGACCACTATTGAAATCTTTGCACCACCAGACCCTAAGAATCTCTTCTTCGAACCCAATGAAGAAATCCGAAACCTGTACATAGAAAGATACACATTCTCTGATAAGATGAACCCAGTACACTCTCGAGCCACCAACACAAGCTGGGACAACATCATCCTGCCAAAAGGAACCATCATTGGACACCTTGTGCCTGATCTCAACCAAACAGACAGAGATGTTTATGAATTAAACTTACAGGGAAATGGCAAAAGGTCACAGAAGAAAGGAAAGGCCCCTCTGTGACCCAGGAGAAAGTGAAGCCTTCCACAAACATTAGAGAAGAATTGACCCCTCAACAACAGCAACAATTGACCAAACTCTTTCATAAATATCAGAACATCTTCACCACAGACTATGGCAACCTACCATACAACCCTACATACCACCACAGTATAAATACAAGAAATGCAACACCCATCTGATAGAAACCATACAGGATACCCCACCACTTAAAGACATTCAAAAAAGAACACATACAGGAACTCTTAGACAATAGAGTCATCTGACCCTCTACCAGCCCTTGGGCCAGCCCTATACTTATTGTACTAAAGAAAGAAGGATGGAGACTTATTATAGACATCAGGAAACTCAACACATTAACTGAAAAAGATGTATACCCCTTGCCCTGAATTGATGACCTTCTGGACTAGCTACAAAATGCAAGATACTTTAGCAGCATAGATCTATTTGCAGGATTCCATGAGATACCAATGGACTCCAAAGACATTCAAAAGACAGTCTTCCTTGCCCTAGGAAAATTGTTTGAGTACCTCTGAATGCCTTTTGGACTCTGCAATGCACCCCCAACTATTCAGCGAATGATGAACTCAATATATGCCCCTCTCATCCACTACTCTCTGATTGTTTATGTGGATGATTCTAACATCTACTCAGCAAATTTCAAAGACCACCTATGGGACCTTGAAGAGTTTTTCAATCTCACCCAACAAAACCACCTGAGACACAACTCAAAGAAGTGCTACTTTGGCAAAAGTTCAAATTCCTTAGATTTATAGTTTCTAAAGATAGAACACATGCAGACCCCAAGAAGATCCCAAAGGGAGCCCTATTCTTCCTGATGCTTGCATCCTACTTCAGAAGATTTATCAAGGGATTTGCCAAAATCTCTGCCCCTATCTGAACCTTACCGAAGAAAGGAGTACTGTTTCAATGGAAAGAACTACAAGAAGAAGCCTTCTGAAAATTACAACCTCAGCACCAATCCTGGTCTGGCCAGATCTACAGAAACCTTTCATTCTGTATACTGATGCATCCAAGAATGGCCTCGGAGCAATTCTTCTACAAGAAGGACCTGACAAACAGCACTATGTGATAGCTTATGCAAGCAGAGCCACCAACAAGCAGCAGACCAACTATGGGAACACCAAATTGGAATGCCTTGCAGCCATATTGGTGGTCACCTTGTTCAAACATTACCTCATTAGAAGAAAGTTCACCCTGATCACAGACCATGCAGCTCTCAAATAGTTACTGCACTGAAAAGACCCCACTGGAGTCCTTGCCCAATGGATCCTTATTCTACAAGATTACAAAATCAACATCATCCACAAAGTGGGATGAACTCACAACAATGTTTATGTTCTCTTCTGCATGACCCAATGAATCAAAGGAAGGATGTACCTCAGAACTGAACCCTCAAAGAAGTTCCCATGGGTATCAAGAAGCAAGAAGACCTCATCTGACAAGAACACCAGAAAGCCCACCAAGGACAGACAAATACAGAAGACAAGGTTTGAGAACAATATCCACATTGGCCCCACCTCAGAATACAAGTCTGAGACATCATTCAAAAATGTGACACCTGCCAGAAGTATCAAGGAAAGAAGAACTATCAAGCCCCTTTACAACTGATTCCCCCACCCACCCACATCTTCGAAAGATGGGGAGTAGAAGTAATTGGACCCCTGCCAGTAATACTAAAATGAAACAGATATATCCTAGTATTTGTTGAACATCTGACCAAATGGCCCAAAGCATACTCCATGGAGATTGCAGATGCCCTGACCATTGTTGGACACCTTCATGACCTCACCCACCAATATGGACCCCCTGAAGAACTCATCTCTGACTGAGGAACTGAATTTGTGAATAACATAATCTCAAATTATGAAAGAATTCATAGGATCCACCTGAAAAGAACTACCTCCTATCACCCTCAAACTAATAGAATGACCAAAAGAATGAATCAGACCATCAAGAAAGGACTTACCAAGGTTGATTCTACCAATTGGGATCTCTGCTTATCTGAAATCATATGGGAAATCCAAAACACTCCTACTGCCTCAACCAAACAAAAGCCCTTCAAAATGATATTTGGCAAGAAGACCAGAACTGCTGACCATGAGAACCTCGGAAAGCTTCTTGAAAAAGGAGATCAGCTGCCAAAAGATGCCCAAAATCAGATTATCAAGGCCCAGGAAAGACAAAAAAGTATTATGACCAAAAGCAGAAGGATCTGAAGATCAAGATTGGAGATCAAGTCCTAGTTTGGAGAAGCATGATTGAGATAAACTTTGCCATCAAACTGGAATCGAAATGGGAAGGACCATACCTTGTACACAACATCAGAGGAACCAACATCTATATAAGAAGCATGGATGGACAAATCTTGAGAACTCCAGTTCACATCAACTACCTCAAGATTTACCTGCATAAACCATGACTCAAAGGATAAACCAGCACCTCCAGACCCTTAAGTTCATTCTATCCTTAGTTCATTCCAATCACTACCAATTCCCTTGCCCTTATTCCAAGAAATCAATGGGAATACTCTTCAAAAGATCCAGATTCATCAAGAGAATCTTGTCCTGGCCAGATGTCTACTATAAGTCCACCAGCTCCAGGCATATTATGCAATTGGTGAACATCTACAGAACCTTCCAGCTCCTGAACAGACCTATATCGGAAACACCACCAGTCTGATAAGAAGAGACACTATTGCTGAAGACAGACTCTACACAATCTACAAACGAAACTCACTGCCCTGATACAAGCTCAGTTCTCCTTATATGACATCCAGAAAATGAACCCAGCCATCTACCAGAGCATCATCCATCATGTCGAAATCCTATTCCCAGAAGAAGAAGAAGAACCAATAGAATGGAGTGACCCAAACACAGATGAAGGCAATGGCGATGGTATTAATACTGAAGTGCTTATGGTAATTGAAATGATGACTAAAGGACAGTCTGGGACAGATCATCCTTTAGTAATAATATAATACGACTGATAGTGGCTCCATTACTCAAAAAGCTGATCTCAGAATTTGCAGTCATGTTGAGTTTCTAGAGATGGGCTATAATAGTAAGAATGGTGTTGGCACTCCTGGACAAGCAGCTGGGAGATGTAGTGTCTGTGCATTTCTGAAGAGACTGGAAGAAGTAGAGGTGGGATTTGTCAAGAAGGAGTACCTGGTGGTAGTAGTGCTTAAAGAAGTGATAGTTGGTAAGATTGCAGTGCCAATAATGAGGTTTTTGTAATGGAATCCTAGAGTAGTACACTTGGTGGTTAAGGGTGTCCCAATAGTGTCGATGAAGGTAATAAGAGATAGAGTTGGAAAGGTGATGCAGGAATATGGCAAAGTTGTGAATATCAGATTTCAGCTCTAAGAGAGGATAATATTCTGGACTACCAATGTGAAGGTGTAGTTGAGAGTGGATGAGAAGGAGGCAACAGGGAAGGCTGGAGACTGGCTTTAGGTACCAAAGTGGAGTCTCTTTGAGTGCAAGGTAGTGAGGGTCAGGGCACTGATGAGGATGAGGAGAAAATGTTGAGAGCTCTTGGGGAGTTAAATAGAGTAGTGAAATGCAGAGTGAAGTCATAGAGAGCATTTGAGGATACAACCATAGTTATTGAGGTCAATAATGAGAAGGTTTGGATCAATAAAGAGGGCTGGGAGAAGGAACAGAGAAGAAAGAGGCAATAGGAACTTCTGGCTAGATTTAGAGAGAAGACTGGACAGAAGAGGGGCAGAGAGCTGGTGAGAGAGAAACTGTGAAAGGGGTCTGGGGGACTATATCACTCTATATATACCCCCATCAGGTGAAAATTATTGGAGAGGATGAATCTGGGTTTCTTGTTAACTTGGATGCCAAGGATAGTAGTACCCCCCACTACACCTTTAATGGCCAGCTCCTCAGCCACCCCAACAACTACCCCTCTAAGCTCAGCATCTGAAACTCCAAACCTCACACTCTGGGCCCCCCTTATCCTGGATGGATGAGGCGCCGAAGGCACTGAAGTCTGTCCCAGACTTTGTGAGCTTGGGGAGGACCATGAAGAGTTGGTTTATGTCATCCTGAAAGCATTGGCATGCTTTATTTGTCTTAGATATAGTGGTTTTACATGCAACTGTTAATTCATCTGTCTAAAACTTATGTGTGAGACATTGTGTAAAAACTAGAGTAAAACATAGTAATAAAAGAGTGTCCCAGCTCCCACAGAGTTCTCTTAGTCAAGAAAGATTGGCAGTGAGCCCAAATTAGAAGTAAGGAAAAAAAGGATGTGGATTGGTGGGAAACCAACTCTTCATGGTCCTTCCCAAGCTCGCAAAGTCTGGGACAGACTTCAGTGCCTTCGGTGCCATGTCCATCTGGGACTAAGCTTTGCTTGGTTCTGAACCATTTCAGAGTTGGTTGTTCATAGATCAGAGATGAGCAGAGCGCCAGGCCAGCATAGTGGCCTTGCACCAGAGGACCATGTACACCAAAGACGTTGCCTGAGAGGTCTGAGAAAGAACTGGTAACCTATGGGATAAATGATAGTGATATTTGAAAGTGGTCTTAGAGCTCTAATTCCAACTCTCCAGGACTTTGTCATTGGGAGTTCCCCCTTCCAATGCCTCATTGGAGGAATCTGCCTGAACACAATGGGGGCAGTGAATGGGGTCGATGCCAGTGGCCACCATGCATTCTGAGAAACAGTTGCGGAGGCGGTCTGCAGTTAGATTGTGATGGGGAGAGCATGTACTGATGAAGAGGCAGTCTCTGCCATGTGGTGGTCATAGGGGTTCTGTTTCATGCATCCAGCAGTAGACCCAGTACACCAGGCACATGTCCTTGTCCTCCAGGAGTGCTGAGATGGGGCGGGAGATCTTGTAGAGAGAGTCAGGTGTGCATTCCTTGGTCATGTCTGCTGTGAGAACAATTTCAGCAGGCCAGTTGACTTGGCTGCCCTGGAAATCCACTGTTGCCCGATATTGAGCAAAATCACTTGTGACATGCCATGATATGCAAAGAGCCGAAGGGCATGAGTTTTCTTGCCATGCAGGACCTGCTGCTTAATAGAGTCGAAGGGGCCTAGAGAGGCCAGCCAGTGGAGGAGGACAGAAACATCCCACCATTGAGCTTTATTCTTAGGTAGAGGGGGGCATAAGTTGCCCACCCTCTGGATGAGGTGAGAGACCATGGAGAGTTTGGAGAATTGGACACCATTGATGGCAGGGGTCCACCAGCCAATGGTTGTGCAGATGCCTCAGAGTTATCAGGTGCTCATGCCCTCATAAAAGAGGTGGGTGAGGCAATTCATCCACTGCTTGGTAGAAGCATGAAGGGGATCAATATGTCATTGACAACACCAATGGATGTAGTGTTGGTAGGCAGCCTCATAATTCTTGTGGGAAGAGGTCCAGATACTGGCTCAGATAAGGTTGCGAGTTGGTTCTGCCAGCATCGCAGTGTCTGGGGAGTGCCACTGATTAACCAAGCGAGGGCATCCCAATGGCACATCCGTGTTGCCTCTGTCAGAGCCCAACATGGAAGGAGAATTGGGGGGGCTATTGTCATCCCCAGGAGTTCAGACCACCAGCTCTGTCATGGCCAGAAGGGGGTAATGAGGATGAGGTGAGAGCATCAGTTCTCCTTCACCTTGCATAGAGTGCTATTGATCGGGATCCAAGGAGGGTTCGCATACACCCCAGTTGGAGGCCAATGGTGTTGAAAGCATCCATCCCCAAAGCCTCGGGGTCGGTCTGCCAGCTGTAAAAGAGGGGGGTCTGTGTGGTTGTTCGGGAGGTGAACAGGTCAAGCTGGATTGGGCCCCACAGGTGACATAGATGCCAGAAGACTGCCAGGTGCAGCTTCCAGTCATCGGGGTCAGGATGCAGGTGGCTCAGAAAGTCTACTTGGATGTTCTCTGATCCCAGGAGATATTCCGTGAAGAGGTGAGTGCAGTATATCATGCAGATCAGGTAAATGTATACTGCGATGGCATGGAGGTGGTGGAGGGAGACCCCTTGCTTATTGATGATCACCTGTGTAGTCATATTGTCTGTTTGGACCAGGACTGTGCAGTTCTGCCAGTGATGTGAGTTGATCTGCAGGGCAAAGAGGACTGTCTTCAGCTCACAGTAGTTGATGGACAGGCAGCATTCCGAGGATGTCCAGGTGCCAGCTGCTTGCTGTGCCACATGACAGATATTGGTGGTGGAGGAGGAGATCTCAAAACCCCATCCCCCATTGCTGGCATCCATATCCATAGTGATCTCGGGAACCCTAGTGAGGAGAGAGCAGCCATTCCATCCCAGCAGTTTGTGGGACCACCAGTGGAGATTGGTCAATGACACTGGAGAGAGTGTCATCCATTGTTCCAATTAGAATGGCAGAGGGCGGCCTGTATATCGCAGATGAGTGCCCAGACACAAAAGTAAGCAGGAAAATTTTCCTGGGTCATGGAGTTGCATAGGCCAACCAGAGAGCCCACCTAGCGAATTAGGATACTGGATTTGGAGGCCAGACAAAGGAGGGAGGCCGTCTTCTTGTGGATCTTGCATACCTTGTCCATGGGTAGGTGTAGCTCCATGGCATTGGAGTCTACCAGGAACCCAAGGAATGTCTGAATTTGCTTGGAGTCCCATACACATTTTGTCAGATAGAGGAAGAACCCCAGGGTTTCCAGTTAGTTGCAAACTAACTGGCTGTGGTGAACAGCTTTTTCATGGCTGGATGCCAGAAGGCAAATGTTGTCAATGTAGTAAGTGAGGCAAATGCTGCATCATTGTAGTGGTTCCAGAATGGCAGCCATCATCTTCATCCAAATCCTAGGGGCGGAGGTTTGGCTGAATGGCATAGCTAGGAATTTTCTGTTGATTTGTTGCCATTGGAAGATCAGAAATTGTTGATCAGCGGGATAGAGAGGGACATGGAGGTAGGCATCCTTGATGTCTATCTTGATGAGGAAGTCCCCTGGGTGTACCATGTGGTAGAGTATTTGAATACCTTCTATCTTGAAGTGCAATTGCTGCATGAACTCATTCAGCGAACATGCATCAAGGCAGACCTAATTCTTGTCCATCTGGGGGATGGTAAAGATGCTGGAAAAGAAGAGCTCTTCCCCAGGATGGGTCTCATAGATGGTCTCTTTGTTGTAGAAGTCCTGAACAGTAGTGTCTACTAGGGCCTTCTCTATGGTGTCATGCCTCATTCGTATGAGAAGCGGGGCCAGATGCATAGCAGGGTTAGGAGGTGTGTCCAGTTGATGCATGTCTTGCCATGGGCTATGTTGTTCACCCAGCAGTTGACACCCAGTGCCTGCCAAACTGATTTGGGGATTTGAGCTAGTCAGGCACCCTCCTTGGAGATGTTGGGAACCACCTTCAGGCCCAGTGAGTGATATAGCAAGGGATCTGTCAGGGGTTGGTGGTGGTTGTTGACATGCCTGGCCCTGAGGTCCGGCTCTGGAAGCTGCCTTGTTGACTTGGAGTTCATTTCTGAGGAGATTGCTGAGAGTGGTAGAAGTTGGGGCATTGATCGCCCTGAGATCCATTTCCCTGGCCCTGGCTCCCAGAGGTGAATTTGCCACAGGTATTGGAAGAGTTGTTCCAAGGGGTTGAGAGCTTACTGGAGGCTGCTCAGACCATAAGTCAGTACTTCTGGTGTTTTGCATCATCATGAAAACGGTGGACAAAATTGGCACCGAAGAGGTCGCCATCATATTTGGAACTGGAGGTGACCATGTGACATGTGGAGATGAGGGCAGGGGACCATCTGGCAGCCTTGGCAAGATTGACCCATCAGTGGATGCAGATGCTTTCATCTTCGTGGAATCTGATCTGGAGGGAATGTTGGACTTTTTCCACCATGGGAGCAATGATAGATTTGTGGACCAACCCTTGGTGAACATTGGCCCTGTAACTCCACGGCTCAAGGGCATGAAGGAGAATGGCAATGGGGTGGAGCATATTTTAGATTGCATGTTGGGAGTCGGCAAGGATGTTATCGGCAACCCGAGTGGCTTTGGGGAAATTGTCAAGGAGCACCTCGTCGATGGAGGGAGTTTGAAAGATACCACTCTTGGGCTCTAGGTTGCAGTGGATGAGCTTCCTGAGGCTGGGGGGAGTGAGGTGTACATGGATGGGAGAGATGGGATGTGCTCCAGGCAAGGATGCTCGGGGGTGTGGAAAATGAGTGGCTCACATTAGGGTGGGTTGTTGCAGTGTGGGTAGGAATGGCAGGTCACTGGCTAGTGGTGTTTGAGGAAGGAAGGAAGTTGACTCAGGATGAGAAGATGGCAAGATGGTAGTGGTTGATGAAAGATATTCTGATGGGTTGGCAGAGGGGATGGGGTCCTGGGGAGGGG
>RQIL01002477.1:0-13371 GCA_003951145.1 Jimgerdemannia lactiflua
TGGAATAAGCATAATTTAAGCCGGAATTCCTGCGCTTTGGTTTTTTTTATGAACACCTACGATTGTATGCGAAGGGTGCCCACGACAGCAAGGATCCAACGACCGCTTCGTTAACAAGTTTAAACGCGAATTCAAGGTAATACCACACTACAAACCCAAAGGTAATTTGAATCATCACCCTTTCACCCCCATTTTTGGGTTGAAGAATTTTTCTAATTTTATTATTCCGTTCTATCCTTTCCACTTATTACTGGCTCTAGGATATGCAATCAAGGATTCCGTGCTGGATGCTAATGGATGAGCCATGCCACTTCCACTTCTCATCGTCTGGGCCTTCACTTGAAATATCCGGCGACCTTGAACCAAAGCGAATAGATGTTCCGTGCGGTCTCAGGGTCAAAGTCTATCCTTTCATCGGCAGGTATAAATTGGTATTCCAGAGGCGTGTTCGATTTGTCAGGGAAGAAACCCTGTCTGAAAGTGAAGCTGAAGTCAGTTTTCTGCGGGAGGGGGATGATATTCTTGAAAAGCGCAGGGTACTTTTGATATAAGTTCCCATATTTCGTGGAATTGATCCACGAGAGGAATTCAGTAGTATAGCCTGGAAAATAGAGAAATTGGTCGGTGTCAGTTTGGAGCTACGAATACAAAGACCCCAACCGCAAAATTCAAACCAACTTACTCAATACTATTATGGTGGAGTGGCGGGAAATATGGAAAGGGGTTGTAAGAAATTGGATCGAAGCATTGAAGGCGAAACTTTGCAACAACATAAATGATGCCAACCTTGAAGGCCTGGGAATGACTGATATGTCATTGGATTGTGGAGAATACCACCGACGGCAATTGTCTTGACGTTTTTGAGCTGATGCATGCCTGCACAACGAAAATAACCTTCAGGGTGTTAATCAATATTCAATAACTCAATCATACAAATATCGATGACTGAAATGTACTCACGATTGGTAAACAGGGCGCAAGAGGAGCCGCTAAATTGGGATTTAGAAGTAAATGAGAATTCCGCTACTTCTTATTTGGCGATATGATGATATAATTTATCCAGAAGTAAATAATGAAAAACGATACATACCAATTCCCATTAGACAAAATAAGGTAGTCCTTCGACTTCCACGGCAGCACTCCGAGATCTTTTAAATAATACTGTGAGATGAAATCTGTGCAGTTCGTTCGAACCCGCTGACTATACCGACTAGTCATTCCCCCGCGCATGTACTTGATCGAATTCTTCAACCATGAGTGGCCAGTTAGCGGTTTTCCGTTGACTGTTTCGTCTGCGAAAACGCGCCCCATACAAAATGTTAATAGAGATAATGGTTTTTTGGATAATAGTAAAATAAACAATAATAAATATATAATTTCGTGATAATTATGTAAACTTACAACTAGTGGCACTGAATGGACTTTTCTCGTTAGCTGCTAGCGCTAGCGATTGCCCAGTCACCAATATGTCAGTTGCGTATTCGAGATCCGGTGTCGTAGAATTGTTGTTGATATGGCTAAACAGTATGTGAAGCATTGTTTGAGCTGAAGATCAGATTTTAAATAGTGTTAGCATACGAACGATACAAGGACATTTACGTTTCGGAAGCCAACGAATTACATACCTAGGCAAACATATCCTCCTGCATGAAGTATAAAATTATATAGAATGAGAAATCAGCCGTCCTAATTATTTTGCATAAGAGAATATAGATTTGAACAACTCACCTCCGTTATTTTGCACATCAAGGATGATTTTCTCGATGCCCAATTTTTTAAATTCGTTCAATCCCTGGTGAAGAGTTTGTACGGAATGACCAACATCATCTGGCAAGAAAGTTCCAATATGTATTATGCCTGTCTTATAGTGGACACCCTTTTCCTTGGAAAGATAGCCAAAGAGGAACATATCGTCTGACGTAATAAGGGTGTAATTAGAAGAGACATTGAATCGATGAGGGACGTGTGCGTGCCCGGCCTTGAGAAGTAGAGAACCGGGATCTTGTGTGTGTGTACTCGATACTTCGTGGAACTGGCCCACTTCGGAAGGCATTATCGGGACTGGTGCTGCAACGGCGCATTCCTGGGCATAATAGCCTAAAATATTGGATAGAAACACGTTAGCGGGACCTTTTAAATAATTACACTCAATGCGTGTTTATATTTGACTGCACTTACTTGCGGAGTCGCTGTAATTGCCCCCCGGAGCGGTCACCACCCAAGGCAATGTAAGGGTCTGCGCCTTCTTGTTGGGACATTGTAACTTGTACTTTGTCAAGGCCTTAGTCGGAAGCTGGTGGCGCACTTGCCACGTCCCGTAGTTCCCCTCGAAGGCCCCATTGACGTAGCGATGGTTGGACATCAATGCAGCATTGAAGCGAACATTGAGATCCTTGTATTTGCCACCTTTTTCCTTGGCAAATTCCACGATCACTTTGAAGGCTGGTTTATCATCAATTTCGACGACTTCACAATCGATGAGATCGGTGGTTACCGACGGAATGTAATTCTTGAGAACGTCGAAGACATTGATGCTTTGTTTGCCGTTCACGACCGGGGCGTAGAGAAGGAGAGCCTGTTCCCAGTACCAGTTCTTGGTGTAACAACTAAAATAAAAGTCGCAGATGGGTTAACGCTATCCTCAAATAGTTCCAGCACCACCAAGGTGAAATATATAATACCCTTCAAACTTACTTTGGCAGGTAACTTAAATGAGCGTCGTACAAAGAGGACACAATGTTTTGGATATCGGTCTGGAAGGCGAAATCGGAGTTGTATTTCTTGTTTTTGAGAGCTTTCAATTCCTTGATAAGATCGACATTCTTGATGCTCAAGTGCGATTTCGGAGGACGAGTGGCGATGTCCTTGAACACGAAGAAGGAGTCCAATGTATCAATGACAGTATCCAATGTTTGTCGGGCGACTGCATTGTTGAACGGGAAATTTTCAAGGCAAGCTTTGTTTTGCTCCCATCCTCCGTCGACCTTCGTGCCTGTGGTTAAAATATATTAAATACATTTAGCTTGGCCATAGGAAGACGTCGTGTAGAGGGAGACGAAGAATGCAGAAGACTTACGGTTTGGCCATTGAGAAACCAGAGTGCATGGGTCAACGGCAGCACTTACTGACCCAAACAAAGCAAGGGAAGACGTGACCAAAGATAATGTCGCGGAAATTTTCATGTTGTAGTTCTGTTGCAATCGTCGGAACTATTGGAGCATCTTGGCATTTTATACAATAAGTAACGTGCTGCTTGGGTGTCCGTCTTGCAAGAACCTACTTTTAGTTCATGTTTTGCCACTGGTGCAATGTTTGTGGCTGAATGATCTTCATGTGGTAACGGCTTGCTTCGCCCCAGTTATTTTGAGCGGTTAGGTTATTGACTAACTCAATAAGAACATAGTTTTCTTTAACATCGGTCATGGCAACGCGCGTTATGCAACGTGCGCTTAGTGCTCCCAAACGAATGAATTCGAATTCGATTCGGAATTTAAATTCAAACTTTGAAATATGATTACTCGATGAAAGCATGTCCACGAATTTATTGTATATACTAGATTTACCTAATCCAACAAACTAAAAATGAATTTTGAAAATCATGTCAAATTTCGTTGGGAGCACTACGTGCGCTATGCAACGTGTTATGTTTTTCTGTGTATGCTTTTATCGGCTCGAGGCTTCTGGAGTGTAAGCGGCGTATAGCATACCTGCCAGGTAAGATCATTAAGTATGGGCACAAGAAATCCCGTATATACAATTCAGAAATTAATAAGAGGAAGGAATTAATTTGATCTCGGCAATAACGCATAACATGACCGCTGCTCTCCAGTTTTAATCTGAATCAAGGAAGGGAACTCACCCCGATTTTCTCTGGGTATTGGGGTGCAATAGAATTACCATTTGGGGCCTCAATCAATTTATCTAAGGCCCGTACCCATTATACCCATAGACCAGCGCACACGATTGTTGCAATGTTACGATGTAAAGCAACCCTTATGCTATTGTCAGCGCTTTAAGCAGTTTGAATGGAGTTTGGTTCTGTGCCCACGTGAATGATGGCACAGCCACATATCAGCCATGTGTTGGGCTGATCCTAAAGGCGTAACAGAAACGGTAATTTGCGACCCAATTTGAAAAGTATTCGTTGCTATGCTGTTTCTTGTGAATCTTGACCAACGACGTTAGAATAATACGGATTGACCATTTCGTGTCCCAAAAATAATTCCAAAAGTTCGTGGCAACCCTCAATTACATTGACCTTTGACTTCCCGAGTTGAGTCATACAACCACATGCACTCGTTCCTATCATTATAACAGGACGATGGCGCCAACCGCAGCTAAGGTGTTGTAGCACCGCAGCAGAACCTTCTCCTTTTGTTGCCTCCTTGGTTTATGCGATACAATGAAATCGTATAAAGTCAAATATTTCAAATGCTTCATCGTAATCGACTCAGCAATGGTGCCCTCGTGCATTTTGTCCCGGCAAAGGGATCAATATATTGACTTGAGAACACACGTCGACGCATTCGTTTGGCATGGGTAATTGATGTCGATGCGGTACCCCTAGTTACCAAGTGACATCAATTTTAAATAGGTTGTCATAATATATATATTAATTATTATGTTGATAATAAAATATTCTTTAGTAAATTTAAATTATTCTTCACTTTGGCTGTTGTGATTAGTGCTCCCAACGAATCGATTCGATTCGATTCGAATTGATTCGATTCGTTTGGGAGCACTAGTTGTGATGCCACTTTGACTCATGACGTAATAGAAATCAGAATCTGAAAGATGCAAATCCCATAGAGAGCGGAATCGATGTGGTTGTAAGTTTTATTTGTTTTATTTTATATTCTTAGAGGAAGTTTAGAAAAATTGGAACAAATTTAGAGCATTGGCAACAGGGTATTCACTGCAATCCTTGCTTCACATTGTATGAATTATCAAGGTTCCCCACGTCTAACATTTGCATCACTCAATTCCCGCGTCCTGCTTCAAACCCTTTCTTGAACTCCTTTTCCTTCTCATGTTTACGAGACCAAGTGCTTCAGTAGCAATAAGGCCTGTTTTTAAGCCTCGATGATGCATAACGGCATGAACGCCGCCGACTCTGGTATCGGTATCGGGAGTGAGTCGTCGGTGACGATGACGTGCGGATCAGCGGCATCACGAATTTTTTTGTATCTATAATTACCTCGACATCCGGAGAATTGATAAAGGAGCGGCGTGCAGGATGACGCATTTGCTAAGGAATTCACTAAGTGAAACGTCTGAGCCAGATACTTCAGGGCTATGCGAATGCACGCTGCTTATTTGATGTATACAAATTTTCCTTCCCCAAAAATAACTGACTACACGGGAATTCCGCGTAAATCCATGCGCAGCCCCTTCGGCCTCTCCGAGATTCGTGGTCTCAGCTTGTATATATAGAACCGTTTCAGGTCCCTCGCGTCGTTCCACAAGACTTAGATTTGGGACGCGTCAATTTGAAGCACGTGCCCTTTCAATATCTTGGCCTGTTCCTTCCACAAATCACACTCTACACCCCGCTGTAATGACCAACTGCCCCTCCCACTGCCATGGGACACCCTGCCGTGAACGCACTGCGCTCCACGGTCTCTCTACACCCTGCTGCAATGACGAACCGCCGAAATCACTGTGAATACCCCTTAAAATTTCGCAGTTGTTGTGTCTTCGCATCTTGGGGAAATATTTCGCTGTGGTTTGGTCTTGGGGTCATTCTGAAAATATTTCGCGGTGGCTAGAAGCTACTTGGTTATTATCGTCGTCCTGCGCTTAGTCGTCCATCATCCGTTGTCGTTGTCATCGTTCTGCATAGTCGTGTATCGTCCGTTGTCATCATCATCGGTTAGTCGTCGTCGTTCATCATCGTTCTGGGCTTGGTCGTTCTGCGCTTAGTCGTCGTTGTTCACCATCTTTCCGCGCTTAGTCTTTCATCGCCGTTCGGTCCTAATCGCCGTTCGGTCCTAAGTCGCCGTTCATTGTCCTCCTGCATTTAGTCGTCATCATTCTGCGCTGCTCTGGGCTTCGTCATTTATCGCTGCTCTGGGTTTAGTCGTCGTTCATTGTCATTCTGCTCTTGGTCGTCGCTCATTGCTTAGTCGGCATCATCGCTCTACGCTAAGTCATCGTCATCGTTCTGCGCTTAGTCGTTGTCATTGTCCTGCGTTAGTCGTCATCATCGTTCTGCGCTTAGTCGTCATCATCATTCTGCGCTTAGGCGTCGTCGTTCATCATCCCTCTGGGTTTAGTCGTTCATCGCCGTTCGGTGCCTAGTTGTTCATCGCCGTTCGATGCCTAGTTGTTCATCGCCGTTCGATGCTTAGTTGTCGTTCATTGCTTAGTCGTCGTTCATTGCCGTTCTGTGTTTAGTCGTCATCATTCTTCGCTGCTCTGGGTTTAGTCGTCGTTCATCTTCTGTCGTTCATCGTCATTCTGTGCTTAATCGTTGTTGTCGCTCTGCGCTTAGTCGTCGTCGCCATTCTGCGCTTAGTCGTCACCATCGTCCTGCGCTTAGTCGTCATCATCGTCCTGCGCTTAGTCGTCATCATCGTCCTGCGCTTAGTCGTCATCATCGTCCTGCGCTTAGTCGTTGTTGTTCTGGTCGGTTCTTAGTCGTCATAATCGTTCTGCGCTTTGCGTTCTGTACTGTTCTGGATTTAGTCACCGTTCACCGTTGCTCTGGACTTAGTTGTCTTTCAGCGTCATTCTGCACTTATCAACCGTTGTAAATTAGCTAAATTAGCTTTGGTTATAATATAGATTTATAATAATAATAAACTATAACTTCAATTTATTAAGTAGAGCTCTTGAATAGCACCAGAACTAGAATAGATATAGCAGATATGCTAGTGCTGTTCCAGATATGCACTAGAGCTGTTCCCGGCCACGAACCCAGTACCTTGATAATATAGGCTTTGCTTATCCAGATAGCTAGATGTCATGCGCGATTTTCGTGATGTGATCCGGTTGGCCAACACGCCGGCGCTTGTTGTAATGTAAAAACTTGTGCTTTGCTTTCGATTGGTTTGAAACGATGCTTCGAGCCGATGCTGTTGACTGGGACCAGACGGAGAGAAATTTATAAAAGCTCCATAGCAATGTCCTCGAGCGTTGCCGTTATTTGAAGACGAGCGAGAGTATTTGAGACTTAATTTGAAATCGAGATGGATCAAAACACAGGACTAATGAATAGATACATGGAAAGATACTGCCTTGTTATTTATTGCATTGTGCTCAGTCTAGCAAGGTTTTGATCCCTGTCCGTGAATACGTATGTGCATGTTGATGCAGAATAGTGATATGGATTTAGGATTAATAACGAGGTCACCAGTAAATGGCGGTTCCAGATGGCGGGGAAAGCCGGATTACGAAGCTGATGACTTAACTTATTCTTGTTTGTTCATAACGCATTACCCGTCGTTTTTAATTTGCTCGTCATGTAATGGTATGCTAATTTATTTATATGCCTTTCTACATATTACTATATAGCTCAATTGATAAATTACGCTACTTCCACGTCTCATCACATGGGGTTTACTTGAAATATCCGGCGACTTTGAACCAAAGCGAGTAGATGTTCCGTGCGGTCTCAGGGTCAAAGTTTATCCTTTCATCGGCAGGTATAAATTGGTATTCCAAAGGCGTGTCCGCTTTGTCAGGGAAGTAACCCTCTCTGAAAGTGAAGCGGAACGCAGTTCGCTGCGGGAGGGGGATGATATTCTTGAAAAGTGCAGGGTATTTTTCGTATAAGTTCCCGTATTTCGTGGTATTGATGAACGGGAGGACGTCAGTAGTATAGTCTGGAAAATGAAGGAATTGGTTGGTGTCAGTTTGGAGCTATGAATATAAAGATTTTAACTGCAAAGTTTTGACTTCAAACCAACTTACTCAATACTATTATGGTGGAGTGGTTGAAAATATGTAAGAAATTGGATCGAAGCATTGAAGGCGAAATTTGCAACAACATAAATGATGCTAACCTTGAAGACCTGGGAATGACTGGTATGTCATTGGATAGCAGTAAATACCACCGACGGCAATTGTCTTGACTTTTTTGAGCTGATGCATGCCTGCACAACGAAAGTGACGTTCAGAGGTTAATCAATATTCAATATTCAATCATTCAATCGTACAATTATCGGTATTTTATAGGTACTCACGATTGGCAAACAGGGCGCAGGAGGAACCGCTAAATTCATATTTTGAAGTAGATGTAACAAGCTTTATGTGGGAATTCCGCTACCTCACAAGTGGCGATATAATTTTATCAAAAGCTCCAGCAAACAATGAAGAAATAATACATACCAATTCCCATTAGACAAAATAAGGTAGTCCTTCGGCTTCCACGGCAGTACTCCGAGATTTTTCAAATAATATTTTGAGATGAAATATGTGCAGTCTAACCTAACACGCTGACTATAGCGACTGGTCTTCCCCCCGCGCTTGTACTCGATCGAATTTTTCAACCATGAGTTGGCACTTAGCGGCCTTCCGCCGAGTGTTTCGACTGCGAAAACGCGCCCAGAACAAAATGTTAACAGAGGCGATGAATTTTTTGATAATAAATAGTGCAATAATAATCACGACAATGATGTAAACTTACATTTAGAGGCACTGAATGGACCATAAGGAATGATATCTTCTTGGAGTGCGCCAAGTGTCAACGATTGCTCAGTCACCAAGATGTCAGTTGCGTATTCGAGGTCCGGTGTCGTAGAATTGGTGTTGACGTGGTTGAACAGTATGTGAAGCAGCGTTTGAGCTGAAGGCCCGATTTAAATGGAATGGACAGAATATGACAAAGGTTTAGTATGCGAACGATACAAGGACATTTACGTTCGGGAAGCCAATCAATTACATACCTAGGCAAATATATCCTCCTGCGTGATACATGAAGATTATATCGAATGAGTATGCAGTTGTCCTAATTATTTTGCACAAGATAATATAAATTTTAACAACTCACCTCCGTTATTTTGCACATCAAGGATGATTTTCTCGATGCCCAATTTTTTAAATTTGCTCAATCCCTCATAAAGAGTTAGTGCGGAAAGAGTAATATTTTCTGGGTCGAACGTGTCAATATGTATGATGCCTGTCTTATGGACGACACCCTTTCCCTTGGAAAGATAACCAAAGACAAACATCTCGTCTGACGTGATAGAGGTGTAATGGGAAGTGACACTGTGTCGATGATGAGGGACGTGTGCGGACCCGGCCTTGCCAAGTAGAGAACGGGGATCTTGTGTGGATATACCCGGCATTTCTGGGAACTGGTCCGGCAGGTCCGGTGCTCTAGTGGCGCATTCCTGGGCAAAGTAGCCTAAAATATTGGATAGAAACACGTTAGAACGACATTTAAATAATCACATTCAATGTGCATAAATGCGTATTTAAATTTAGCTGCACTTACTTACTTGTGGAGTCATTGTAATAACCCTTCGGCGCGAACACTACCCAAGGCAGCGTAAGGGTCTGCGCCTTCTTGTTGGGACATTGTAACTTGTACTTTGTCAAGGCCTTAGTCGGAAGCTGGTGGCGCACTTGCCACGTCCCGTAGTTCCCCTCGAAGGCCCCATTGACGTAGCGATGGTTGGACATCAATGCAGCATTGAAGCGAACGTTGAGATCCTTGTATTTGCCACCTTTTTCCTTGGCAAATTCCACGATCACTTTGAAGGCTGGTTTGTCATCAATTTCGACGACTTCACAATCGATGAGATCGGTGGTTACCGACGGAATGTAATTTTTGAGAACGTCGAAGACATTGATGCTTTGTTTGCCGTTCACGACCGGGGCGTAGAGAAGGAGAGCCTGTTCCCAGTACCAGTTCTTGGTGTAACAACTAAAATAAAAGTCGCAGATGGGTTAACGCTATCCCAGCACCACCAAGTTAAAATAAATAATTGCGGCGCACTGTGAAACTTACTATGGCTCGTAGTTTAAATGAGCGTCGTACAAAGAGAACGCAATGTTTTGGATATCGTTCTGGAAGGCGAAATCGGAGTTGTATTCCTTGTTTTTGAGAGCTTTCAATTCCTTGATAAGATCGACGTTCTTGATGCTCAAGCGCGATTTCGGCGGACGAGCGGCGATGTCCTTGAACACGAAGAAGGAGCCCCATGTATCAATGACGGTATCCAACGTTTGTTGGGCGACCGCTTTGTCAAACGGGAAATTTTCAAGGCAAGCTTTGCTTTGCTCCCATCCTCCGTCGGCCTTCCAGCCTGTGGTTAATATATTTAGCTTGGCGATGGGAAGGCGTCGTGTAGAGGAGGACGAAGAATGTCAAAGACTTACCGTTTGGCCATTGAGAAACCCGAGTACATGGATCAACGGCGGCGTTTACAGACTCAAGAAAAGCAAGGGAAGACGCGACCAAAGACAATGTCGCGGAAATTTTCATTTTGTAGTTTGGTTTCAATCGTCGGAACTATTGATGCATTGCGGGAAATGGGGCATTTTATAAAATAAGTAACGTGCTGTTGGCCCTTGTACAACCACCCTATTTTTAGTCCAAAACGTTATAATTATAAATGAACCGTCGTCGTTGATACCATTCAATTTCAATTTTTTCAATAATTCAGTGAAGCGTCCTTTGGCAGTCGCCTTTGGCCTGTTGTATCGTTAATAAATGGTACATTAGGTTGGAAGAGGGGGCATCACAATCAGCGTAGCAGAAGAAGTGTTGACTGCGGCTTTTCATTTTTGGGCATCACTTGACACTGCCTACCCTTGTTTCGCCCTATTTTAGTTCAGTTTATTTTGAGCGCTCAAGGTATTATTGACTTACACCTTTTACAGGTATTAATAAAATTCGCTGCTGGTTTGTTATTCTTCCGACCATGGCCACATGTGCTATGTTTGTGTACGCTTTTATCGGCTCGAGGGCCAGGTAAGATCCGCCATAGGGATTGTTATATAATATGGAAACATGGGAATAACGACCATCTGAATCAAGAGAATTCTGATTTACTCATGGTTGCGTGACTGGACTGCGGAGTATTGGGGCGCAGGAGAGTCTGGGTGGTGACTGCAAACCTTAATTATGCTTCCTCAGAGAAATCAATGTTTTTAAAAGAACCCCTCTCTTTGCTTCACATCGTAAATACTCAAGTTTCTCAAAGATAACACGCACATTCGCGTCACTCAATTCTCGCCGGCTTCGGTGGCTTGCATTTCGACGGCGTCACGCATTGTAGGGCACGTGCTCCAAAATCTCGAGGACGTTAGCGCCAGGGCCTGAAACTTCGGTGGAACCTCACGGAGTGGCCCACATGGAGAAATTCAAGACGGTCTACGGGGCAGGCCACAAACGGGCTTACGTGGGATGGCTCAGTTATTAGATAGGAAAAATTCTGTATAAATATAAAATAAGGGCCAGTCTTGAAATATCTAAATCCGCAAGGAATGAGGTATATACCCAAGGAATCCGCGCACGGCGTTGTGCTAGAAACCCTCCCCATGATCAATTTCTGTGCCCTAAATCGAGTCTTGTGGAACGATGGTGCGGGAATCCATGGAAACCACTCCACGCAAGCTGGACGGATAGCATTGTCCAGGAAAAGTCTGTATAAATAATGGATGCTCGTCGTTGGTCTTTTTGGAAGAATTAAAACTATAAGAATTGCGCATTCAAGCAAGAAACGAGTTATATTGAGATTCTGCGTATTCCATAGGTCGCTTTTCAGGCATTACGACGCTTTACTTTAGGAATTCCTTAGCAAGCGCGTCGCCCTAGATCCGAAATTTTCATATTGCAGACCGCCCCTTTATTATCTCTCAATTTTGGTGGAACATCACAACGCATGACCGACGTTAAGGGCAGAAGAATCACGCTGGCGATGGTTTCCATTGCAACTTGTTTGTGCTGTTTGAAACGGTGCTTCGAGCCGATGCTGTTGACTGGAGTCAGACGGAGAGGGATTTATAAAAACTTAATAACAATTCACGCTTGCCACTTAATTTGAACTAAAACAGCATGACTAATGAATAGATAAATGGAAAGATGCTGGCTTGTTATCTATTGCATTGTGAATATGTATGTGTGCTAATGAAGCATGGTGATATGGATTTAGGATTAATAACGTGGCCATCAGTAAATAGCGGTTCCAGATGGCGGGGAAAGCCAAATTATGAAGCTGATCACTCATTACTCGTCATTTTTAATTTTGCTCGTCATGTAATGGTTTGCCGCAATGTGCGAAGCAAAGATAAGCTAATTTTTTATTATTGTCACAAATTACTAGCTCTAGGATGTGAAATTAGGATTCGGTGCTTGATGCTCAATTGATAAGTTAGGCCTCATCGCCTGGGCGTTCACTTGAAATATGCGGCGACCTTGAACCAAAGCGAATAGATGTTCCGTGCGGTCTCGGTGTCAAAGTACATCCGTTCATCGGCAGGTATAAATTGGTATTCCAGAGGCGTGTTCGATGTGTCAGGGAAGAAACCTTCTCTGAAAGTGAAGCGGAACGCAGTTCGCTGCGGGAGGGGGATGATGTTCTTAAAAAGTGCAGGGTACTTTTGGTGTAAGTTCCCGAATTCCGTGGTGTTGATGTACGGGAGGACTTCACTCTCGTAGTCTGGAAAATAGAAGAATTGGTTTCTGTCAGTTTGGAGCTATGAATATAAGATTCCAACCGCAAAATTTGAACTCAAAACCAACTTACCCAATACTATTTATGGTGGAGTTGTGGAAAATATGGAAAGAAGTTGTAAGAAATTGGATCGAAGCGTTGAAGGTGAAGCTTTGCAACAACATAAATGATGCTAACCTTGAAGACCTGGGAATGATTGATATGTCATTGGATTTCGGAGAATACCACCAACGGCCATTGTCTTGACTTTTTTGAGCTGATGCATGCCTGCACAATGAAAATGACATTCAGAAGGTTAATCGATATCCAATCATTCAACTAGTGTTTGATAAGTACTCACGATTGGCAAACAAGGCGCAGGAGGAACCGCTAAATTCATGTATTGTTAGATTTTGAAGTAACACGTTTTATGTGAGAATTCCGCTACCTCATAAATGGCGATATAATTTATCAAAATTCCCAGTAGCAAACAATGGAGAAATAATACATACCAATTCCCATTAGACAAAATAAGGTAGTCCTTCGGCTTCCACGGCAGCACTCCGAGATCTTTCAAATCATAATTTGTAATGTAATCTGTGCAGTTCAATCGAACACGCTGACTATAGCGACTGGTCTTTCCCCCGCGCTTGTACTTGATCGAACTCTTCAACCATGAGTTGCCAGTTAGCGACTTTCCGTTGAGTTGTTCGTCTGCGAAAAAGCGCCCAGAACAAAATGTTAAAGGAGACGATGATTTTTTTTT
>RQIL01002488.1:0-13370 GCA_003951145.1 Jimgerdemannia lactiflua
ATAAAAATAATAATATTAATATATCAAATTTGTATTACTTATAAGCTATTTCAAATCAATTCAAATTGGTTCAAATTGACTTATTCAGAACACTAATTCCAGCTACTATTAAAGCCTTACAATTCAATAAGCCCTCTAGCCACTCTACTCTCTTACTTCTAATTAGTGCTCCCAAACAAATCGAATCAATTTGAATCGAATCGAATTGGGGATTTTTCAATTTGAATTGAGTTTGAATCAAATCGAATTGAGGTCTAATTCGAAACCTATTTTTAGAAATATAATAACTCAATGAATATACATCCAAATTTAATGATCTTTAGTTTGTTAGATTCCCCTATATAAGAAGAATCTAACAAGTCAAAGATCATTGAATTTGGATATATATTCATCGAGTTATTCAATTTCTAAAAATAGAGTTTGAATTAGACTTTGAATTAAATCAAATTTAGGTCCAATTTGATTCAATTTGATTTGTTGGGAGCACTACTTCTAATTACTAAGTAGTAATAAGACCTCATTACTATAGAGCCCCACCCTGACCTCTTCCAAATCTCTTATAAAGATATTTCTCTTATCTACTAATATCACTCAGCTTACTTTTTTCTTTTTGCACTAGAATTCTAATCTTACTATATTATTATTATTATTTTTTTTTCCATTTTGACCTGAGATTTATTTACTCTAAATACTAGATATATATATATGTTTCAGTTGCTACATGTCTACTCTGGGTCTTTACTTTCTTCTCTATTCTGGTACTAGCTATCTAATATTTTTCTTTCATCTCACTCTGGGATTTCCTAGTTCTAGTCTTTCTTGATTTACTAGAATCATATTTGCTACTCTTCAGAGAGTCACCTCACCATTCCTTCTTCTCTGATACCACCAACTCTATATAGTCTTCCTCATTAGTTCTTTTTATTTTTCCACTAGGTTATCTGTTTCCATCTACTGGTCTCTATTAAATACTCAACCCCAGTACATTGTCATCAGTATCTAGACATTAATTATTCTACCCAGTCCTCCCTAGTACTCCCAAATGAATTGAATCAATTCGAATCAAATCGAATTGAGGGTCATTTGAATCAAATCGAATTAGGGATTTTTCAATTTGAATTGAGTTCAAATCAAAATCAAATTCAAATTGAATTGAGGGTCCAATTCAAAACCTATTTTTAGAAATGTAATAACTCAACAAGTACATGTCCAAATTTAATGACCTTTAGCTTGTTAGATTCCCTTATATAAGAGGAATCTAACAAGCTAAAAATCATTGAATTTGGATATGTATTCATCAAGTTATTAAATTTCTAAAAATAGAGTTCGAATCAGACCTCGAATCAGACCTCAAATCAATTCAATTCGATTTGTTGGGAGCACTTGTTCTACAATGTCAAAATAGTGCAAAGAGCCTTGAGAATCAAGGTGGTGCGGTACCTTCGTCTCCGTCATATACTGCTACCCGGCCATTGTCTATATCCGCGGTAATCAGAAAGAGAAGCTCCGCGACGCACGATCCGCCGTTTTCGGGGGGGGGTTTCTGTAAAAGCATGCGGCCCTTACCACTCAATTGCTAATGACGTACGCTGAAACATGAGATGAATGTGTCATTGCGTCATAGTTTTGGGGGTATAAATACCAACACTCTGCCGCCCACCTCCCTTCTTCGTCCTTTTCCCCCACTGCCACGTTTTCCCACACCTCAACCCTAGGGCCAACTGACTACGGTCAACGGACGGTTAGGTATGGTTTCTGAAATAAGTTAAAATTAAACGTGCTGTGGGGTATGCCGAAAAAGATAAGTAGGCTTTACAGTTCTCAGTGTTTTCAACCCTCGTTCATTTGAAAAATTCTTACTAACTTTACTTTTGACCGGTTCCTTATGCCGGTCTTGGTTGCTTTTAAGCCAACTGATGAGCCCCTTGAGCAAGGGCGAAACCGGTCTACTCTACTAGGTCATTTCCATTCGGTGGCGTTTACATGCATTTTATGTATTTATTAATAAAAAATTTAAATCTGACGCGTCAAACACGTGTTTAAGCTCCAAGGACTGTTAATGTCAAAGTGCCAATGCGGCCGTGCTGGCTTTCGTCATTCTTGCTTCTCTCAGGCAGTCTTTCTCCGTCGTTATCGGGAGCGTTTGTCAGCAGTTGTTGCATTTTTACAGTGCACTTGCTAGTTGTTATTGCCATTGACTAGTCGGCATTTGAAATCGCGTTTATCCCACGCTGATTGTTGCTGTCGTGCAAGAGGTACTCTATCAATACTAGTCTTATTGAAGAAGGGGCGTTGATTTGCGGGTCGTGTGGGTTGCGAACCGGGAGGAAGTGGGGGTTGGTGGTGTGAATGTTGGTTTGTGGCTCGTGGGTTTGTGGCTCATGTGGATGCGAAACAGAGTATAACGGATTCAACTCCTCCCTCTTCCTCCCACACACATCGAGGAGACTCTCGCGCGATATGGTGAAGACGCTTCCGCGCCTCCTGACCAAATACACCCCGGACGCGGCGCTTATTGCTGAAAACGGCATCATCCCGCAGCTCGTGAACCTCGACCTATGCATGCTCAAAGCTTTCTAGACAACATGCTGTATCATGCGGTCCAAACCCTGCATGCCGCGGTGCAGGTCGGGTTGACAGGTTGCCCTGCGACGCTTCACTTAAGGAATTTACTAGCAAAAGCGTCGCGATAGATCCGACTTTTTCAGACACTCAGGCGGCTGTTTGTAGGGTTTATATGGAGGTTTGTATTCATTGTCGTTCCTCGGTCAGTTAAAGGTGTTTATTAGGGAGAAATAAAATACCCGGTCCTGGTTCTTAATCCCAATCCTATTCTCTTCCGTACAGTCCAAGCTATACATGGACGGCCGTGACTTCGGTGACCAACGCTCAAATCCGGTAACAGCGCCGGCGCTGGCGCGATGACCTCGCAGCACATCGTGGACATGCACCGCAACGACATCACGGCTACCAGCTCATCAGCAGCCGTAATGCCAGGGCCATGATCGTCCGCTTTTTTACGATCCTCTCGGCCTTCGTGCAGCCTGTATCCACGGGGCAGAGGAATGCGGGAAGGATGTAAGTATTGGCGTTATCTTGTCTGCGGGGAAAGGGGGGAGGAGGGTGAGCTGTCGATAGGCGCTTAGTGGTGATGTTCGGGATTGGTATGTTGAATTTGTTTCGGGGTTAACGTGCTTTATTCATCTTTGTATCGTAGATCGAAGCATCTCGAGGGTCGTCCAAGAACACTTGATACTCGATTGACATTTCAAAGGTGATCACACCATTCGCAATCATTTTAGACGATCCCGTCTCCACCTCCAAACGCATCGGCGCCGCTGTCCCCATGAGCCGCAAATCGACCGCCGCAGTCCGCTTCCGACGATGAAGACGATAGATAACGAAACGTCTGCCCGGCAAACTTTAGAAATCCACCTTAGGCAGGCGGCTTCAAGTTTTAGAGCTCCCGGGTTTAAATACAGGCAAGGTATGGCTTCAGCGGTGACACGCGCAAGGCGGCGAGGCAGGCAGGCTCTCACTGAGCTACTGCTTAAAATCATGGGAACTGCGATTCTTCCATAGTAAGATTTCTGTTTGTTGGGCTGGGCAGTTCGTCCCAAGGCTTGATTCGGGCCAGCAGGTTCTGTAGGCGAGTGTGATCAGACATATTGGCACGAATAGAGGTGTAATTATGTTTGCTATGAGGTTACACAGAGAAATTGATTGCTTGGCGACGTATTTACTAAGGATTTTACTATGAAATGCGTCTTGGGATCACTGGGGGAGCCTGAAAAAAGACCTCTCATGCGTGGATTCCTTGGATATCCGATTCTTGCGAATACACGCCCTTATTCGAGATTTCAAGACTGAGCTTTATTGCGATTGCCGACATCCGCTATTTATGCTGTATTTTCAACTAATTACTAAAGGAATTCCGACTGACTAATAATAAGTGACTTCTGACTAATACGGCGGATTGCGTTTCCAATGAGTAATGGCGTCAATCTTCGAGCACGTGACACCGTACAAGCCACGAAAATACATTTACAGATAGGTAAACTATTTGCGCTACCCTCCCACATCATAAAACAACGCCACATACATGGTATACACATGTACTTATGTATGGCGCAGGGACTCAATGTACGGTACCACGATTTTTGTGCTGCACCCACCCATTCTTATATCCCGTTGGTTATATATATAATTCGCAATAAACGGTCCTGGAAGCATGCATGCTTCCAATCAATAAACCCACTCTGGCCAATTCCCCTCTTGCATAGCAACACTATCTTTAATTCCCCCCCACACGAAGGGATACTTTGCTGCCCGACCTAATCAACCACACCGTCGCCACCCCGAAATTAAATAATTTCTTCTCCTACTCCACTCCGTCGGGCCATGATACTCTTCTTCCCCCTCCCCCGCCATTAACCTATATTTTGTTGACAATCAATCCCTCCGGATGCGATCCTTCCTCAAGCCCTTAACCACATTTGCTGCAACAGTAGCGGTCTTTTCCGTGACCGAGGCGGGGTGACTACTTGTACCGCACGTGATGAATGTGTCATGACCTCCGAGCGGCTGATAGTAAAATATGCGAGGACCCTAATGCGGATGTCACGTTGGACTCTTACCAACTTAAGCTGGACGGTTTCTGAAGCTCAGGAAGCCGCGCCACCGATCCTCCACGTGACAAGGCATTGATATTCGATACTTGATATTTTTGCGGGGATCCAGATAAGACGATTCCCACCTCCCTCCGCTTCGGAAAATGACCTTCTTGGCACGGCGCGCAACCTACCCCCTGAAAGTTTATAGTGTCCAGCAAAGTGTCCAACTCAAGGTTCCACCGAAACTTCTCCGAAACTTTACCTTACAACGACCAGGTTTGCGGGTTTGCAGCTCTTGCGAGCATATGTCGGGTCGATGAACTAGGGGACCGAATTGATTCAAATGCCTCATTGCCAGCTCCCCGCACAGCATTCATCTGTTATATCCGTCGCGACGCCTCCTTCCTATCGAAATTGAAGGATGCATTCAGTAAGTAATGTGTCGTCCAACTCGTCGTTTGAGTTTTGTCATGCTAGACTAGCATGGAGAGTATTTATTGATTCTGCGATATGCTGCTTCACCTTTTCCTATGCTGCCGGCAGACACCCTGAACCACCCATTGCCGAGAAATTGCCCGATGTGAGATTCCACCACGGCAGAAGACGCGTGGACGAGTTCTCCTGGATGGAGAATACGGACGATCCAGTAAGCCGAGATGACGCCTGATCCTAACCTGGACAAAAGTGTTCTCATTTGGAAACTCACCACCGTCACACCGCTCTTATTTCGATGTAGAAAGTTTTGCAGCACATCAAGCTGGAGAACGAGTAGAGTTTCCCAAAATCTGATCTTGTCGATTCATACTTTTTAAACCTCCCTTCGTCGGCTGATATCATGACACTCTTGCCTTATATTTCTAGTTATGCGGACCAAATGACGAAAAATACTGCCCTCCTGCGATATTCATTACTGCGAGTACGTCTTTGAGTTTTTCCATCATTGTTGATATCATGCTTTGCCTACAAAATTTTTAATGATTGCTTACGTTCTCAGGAGATGCAAAAGAGGCTTCGTATTCCTAAGGTATTGCCACCGCTTACGACCCTGGCAAATGGATATGAATATTACACAAGATCGAACAATCATGGGCAAGTTTACTGCAGGAAGGAGAAGGGACAAGGCAATCTGGCAAAGGAGGTAAAGATACCTTCGATATCCTATTTTGTCGTTGACGGCAACTGGCCGCGAGATTTTCATATGTCAATGCGTTTTAGCTCCCCTCATATACGAATGGTTATTGTATTGATTTCTTTTTTCTTTGATTGCTTAGGAAATCCTCCTCGACACCAGTTTCCTCCGCTCGACAAATAGTAATATCCGTAAGGTGCTTCTTTCTCCCGATCATACAATCTTCGCCTACATGATCGAGTACGAAGGCATGGAAACTGGTTCATTGCATTTTAAGGACCTCACTGGAGGGAAGAATGTCAAGGTAATTGTCTTCTACGCATATGCAATGATTTCCGGATATAGGATGCTAAATGTTCACTTGATGTAGGATAATGTTTTGGAAGAAGTGTTCAACTTCGTATGGGCGAACGATAACATGACTGTATATTATACAGTACCCAATGAGCAATTGAGACCTTGGCAGGTATGCACCCTTTGCTAACGGCGTGCAGATATGCCGGCAATGTTGTACTCAGGTGTTTTTATCGTTGAGATTGCTAAGTTTGTTGAATATATCCATTATTCGCGACAGGTATATGCGCACAGAATAGGAACTCCACAATCTCACGACATTCTCATTTTCGAGGAAGTGGACGACATGGTGTTTGTGGATATCGTCAATACAAAGGATAAGGTTCACACAAAATTAAAATAAAGTGATAAAATTTTCTCCAATCGTACAATACTAATCAACATCGAACTTCGAACCCTTTGTGAAAACGCCCGTCTATCCCATTTATCTTGATATCCAGAAATATATTACTATCAATGCCAACTCTCTATCAGCCTCGGAAGTATACGTCATCGATGCTCATCATGACATGTCCAAGGGTGATACGCCTCCATTGAAGTTAATCGAAAGGCGGTCGTCTGGCATCGAGTATTACGTCGATCATCATGACGTAAGTGAGTTTGATTGCGGCTCTCTATATCCTCCCAATCGCCGTCGAGAACGAACGATAACATCGCCAATGTCTACCCTCCTCATAGGATCATTTTTACATCCTCACTAACGCGGACGAGTCGCGTAATTTCAAGTTGGTGCGCACCCCTGATGCTCAACCTGGACGTGAGCATTGGCGGGATTTGATTAAAGTTAAATCGACCGAGAAGATTGAGGATATCGACCTATTCCGGGTAAGATATAAAATAATAAAGCATACAGTTATTCATTGCGGCTAGTTTAATTTGTATCTCTGATGTTATGGACGCGTTTACTTTCATGTAATGTCGTGCTTTGGGCTCTAGAGCCATGCCGTCGTGTACGCTAAGCGGGAAGGTTTGCCAGTGATCTTGTGTTATGATCTGCCTACTTTGGGGATGCATGAGATTGCATTACCCGAGGCGTTCTGTGTGGTGAATCCTGGAGCCAACCTGGTACGTTAATCGGGGATATTTCGCCCTGCTGTAAAATTTTCCTGGAGCATTCTTGTGCAGCGGATTTCGATTTATGTTTGCTTGATTGACAACATGATTATAGACAACAAAAATATATTCTACATTCTTGAATGAACGTAAAAACCAGGAATTTGAGACGGATACGTTCCGTTTTTCCATAAATTCGCCGTTCGCGCACGAATCAACATGGGACTACAACATGACCTCACGAAAGTTGACTCCTGTAATGGTGCACCCAATGTATCGTGCGTAATTATTTCACTCCCTAACTCTTTGTTTATTTTATGTACCACCTGTTTTCGTTAACCGTGGTCCCAGGTTTGTCATCATACATCGGGATTAGAATGCACTCGTGTATTTATCGTACAATCCATATGGTTACTAGGGTTTGATGCAACAAGATTCACATGTGAGCGAATTCACGTCAACGCCGAGGATGGGGTGAGAATTCCTGTAACGTTGATGCATAGGAAAGGGATCGCAATGGACGGGAGGTGAGTACTCTATACATTGAGCTCATGGTTTCGAGTGAATATCGCTTGTCGTGTAGAGATACTTAATCTTCAATGGGCATGCCAATTTAAGGAATCCTGTGCTGATGCGATCGTATGGGGCCTACGGACTGTCTACCGAGCCCGAGTTTCGGGTCGAGCATTTCCCGTTGCTCGAACGTGGATGGGTCATTGCGCTTGCTCATGTTCGGTAAGGAATTAAATATTTGTGGGACTGAATTGGCCATCGCGATATGCTCAATTTCTTCCATATCTGTGTTTTCTCGTATATATAGTGGTGGCAGCGAGCTCGGTCGTCCATGGTATGAGGACGGTAAACTTTTGCGAAAGAAGAACACTTTCACCGATTTCATTGCGGTAGCCGAATATTTGGTCAAAATCGGTGTGACGAATCCAGATATGTTGGCGGCGACAGGAACGAGCGCGGGCGGATTGCTGGTTGGTAAGTAATGACAAAGAATCGATCGTACCGATGAAACATCATCAATTCCAATACTTGGCTGACAACCCAACCGCATCAATCACAAGGTGCCATGTGTCATATGCGACCCGACCTTTTTCGTGCCCTCATCCTCCGCGTACCCTTCGTTGACCCGCTATCCGCAATGCTGAACCCAGACCTGCCCCTAACGCGAGTCGAATACCCCGAATGGGGCAACCCAACCGCGGATCCAATCGCATACGACTACATTGCTAGCTACGCCCCCTACGATAACGTCCCTGAGGGACGTACACGGCCCTCAATCCTCGTGACGGCCGGGCTCAGGGATCAGCGCGTGGCCTGCTGGCACCCGCTAAAATTTGTAGCGCGGATGCGTGAGCGGGATGCGACTGCGGGATCGGGCAGCGATGGGTCGGGGATTGTGTTAGCGAAGGTGGATGTGGACAAAGGACATTTTGGGGCTGGTGGAGATCAAGGACAGAGATTAAAGGAGTCGGCATTTGAGTTGGCTTTTTTGATTTCACAAGTTCAACGATGATGGCATTGAAATCGGATGATTCGGCTTTAACGGGAGTCGAATTGTTGCCTGCATGTAATCCTGCCGTCTTGGTGTGTCAGAACTGCGCCAATGTTCATTTTATTTTATAAATTTCTCGAGATGTAAGCCATTGTGCAATATTTTTTTTATGATACCTCGAATCACGAGTATAAGCAATCAAAATCCGAAGAGCCTTCCCATTGTTGCGTCGAGCAAGTTCTGTAAGGTGATCTGCACGGCAAACTGATACATTTCGCACGCGGGTGTCATTCATCGTCATACTGTATATAGCCTTCTCTCTGTCGCTTGTTGAACACTCGTTTACCCTGGTCCTGTCGATACTTCCCCTGTATCATCTCGTAGAAGAATTTGTAATAGAACAGCATATTGTCGTAACGGCCATCATAAGGTCTTGCGGTTGACGCGGAGGTCGAAGCGGATACATCCGTTGTCGATGCCGATTGCGAAGAGGAGCCCAATCCATCCGTCTGCCCCACTTCCTTCCCAAAGTTCATATGATCTTGCCCTCGCCCCAAGCCAGAAGCCTCCACCGTATCCAACTCCGTCCCCGCTTCATATGCGTCATAATATTCCCGAAAGAAGTAGTACATGGCCTCGATCGTGGCCAAGTGATGCTCGTCCTTGTTCTGAAACCGCCAAAACAAGGTTTTGCGCGGCGCGATGGTCACGCGGCGTAGGCGAGCGAGCTGCGGAGTATCGCGGACCATCTTAGTGGCTTGAGTCCAGGTGCCGTCGACCACCACGAGCTTCGAGAAGGAGGCTTGAGGCATCTGGGAGAGGGTTTTGGCGTCCTGCAAACGAGGAAGAGGGGAGCGATGGAGACCGCAAGAGGTCATGGAGTATCAGATCAAGAAAAATATGTCCCAACGGCCTGACTGAATATATTTCAGACTCACTTTCCCGACAAAAAGAAGCACGATTTCGTCTGGATCGTCGTACTCTGGAAAATTGTTCCATGGGTAGATTTCCACGTCGTCGGGGGCGATGATCTTTGCATGTACCGCTGTAGATTTTCCGTCACGCTCATTCTCGTGCTTGATGCTTTTTTCACGTAAGGATTGCGGCAAGAATGAGCAGTTTTATCAGAGGTTGAGAATCGGGGTTTTTCACACATGCAAGGCTAGCAAACGGGTTCGGAGGGTTGGGGCGCAACTTACACATCCATCTTGATAGGAAGACGGATCTTTGGCACCTGTTCGGGCGGACAGCCGACGATCTCGAAGCACCAGTAACAGAAGTACTTTACGGGCTTTTGACATTTCGGACACGCGTTGCGGTCCGACAGGGCGTACAGGAACGACGTATTGCTGATACCATGAAAACCGTTGAAGAACGACCAGGACGGGGTCGATTCTGGAGGAGGGAGAGAAGATCGATTTGACGGGGTGCTGGCAGCCTGCTTTTGCGGCTCTTGCTTGGAGATGTTTTCTTCAATGATGTCGTCAAAGTTCCAGCCCAAATCCTCCATCGTGGTAAAAGAGTAACTATCGTCTCATTCCAGAGCACGTGACCGCCTTGGCAACAAAAAATTCGTCTCATAATGGAAGTTGAAATCCTGACTGTGTGGTATATGTACGCATTCGTCGTCGGTGATTTTTTATGTCTAAAAGATATTATTATACAGTATTTTGAAGGGTAGTTGTAGCCATGACTCGATCCAGATGCTTCGAGTGCCGACATGTTCATGTGAATAATGATCGACAGAATTACTAGCATCATTGATGCTTTTAGTCGAGAGATACATGCAATTGCGGTAGTGGTAGCATTTGTTTTATTGCTTGAAATACATGAAGTTTCCCGCGACGCCATGATGCGAGTGCTTAGCTGCGGATCCCCAATCTCCTGTGAGAGTTTTTGTCGCACAAGCAATACTTCATGTGTATTGTATTGCTCATCCTTGATCTGGAAAGGAACTTCACGACCAAGAAGGGCATTATGAGGAACGGAGTATTTATCGATATTTCGCTACTACAAGAGATTGGGGTTTCTCCTCCGCATATTTAAAATCAATGGCTTTTAAGTCGCTGCTGCAGCTTCCGCCATAAGCCGATAGCATTGGGATTTCAAGCAAACGAGTCCTTCGATTTCTGGAACGATCTCTACGACCTAGAGAGAGCCGGGAATTCAACCTTCTCGGTTGCGGATACGTTTGGCGTGTAGTGAACGTGGTCGAGGAGAGTGGGAAGGGGTAGTTGACATGAGAGAAATGGTGATAGTGTTGTGCCATTAAGCTGGCAAGGCCATTGAATGGTGGACGCTCCTCGTTAAAGGAGCGCTCACGCGGCATGCTCATTACATTCATATAGCGCTCGTCCTCATCCATCCTCATTTCGCGCTCCAGCATTGCCCTCTCCTTCTCACCACACAGTATTGACCCGCTTCTCTCGTCTACATCTTTGACACATGGGCCGATCCAACGTCCAACCCTCCGTCGGTTTGATATATGCATGCTCAAGCACGGTGCCATCAACGTTTCACAGTATCGGCAGGTTGCTTGAATTCAACATCCCCTCGGCATGGTTGGCCGGGGGATGTCGTCGACCGAGGCTAAAGGGACGGGTGGCGAGGGGATGGAGATGAAGTGCGCAAGGGTAGAAGAGTTGTGGTAAAGCTGGTGGAGGACGAGAAAAATGGAGGAGATTAGCATGGGCACACACACATACACCGCTTTTGTCGAGTGAACGAGCTTGGTACCCGCTTGGAGCACCTGCTGCCAAGACGACACGCATCTCGTGTCGAGCTGGATACCAAAGCGGAGACCGGGGCATGGTGGAATTGAGCCAGTACCTCGCGAGCCCGAAAGCCTTCAGGGGAAATCCAACCTTTCCCAAGGCCGGAGGATTACTCCACGGCAAGGATTCTTGACGATCACTTGCTGCGACTCTTGACAAGCGCACCAGCTGTGTGTGATGGGGCTAACCGTGAGCGGATAACCAGTCCGCCAGAGGAAATGGGTAGTGATCAGTGTGGCAAGTAGGGGGTAATGAGAGAGTTACTACTCGACAGCAATACATTTGTCAAACGAGAACTGGCGTTCTCCGAGTTGGTGTGGAGGGGGAAAGGGAAGGTGTAGTGCGAATGGACGGACCGATACCGAGAGGTCGGGGACAAGACATTCCAGAGAACGAACCCGACTCTTCTGAATGCCATATCCGATCGTCCATCCATCCATGCAATGGACCCGGTTGATCTTGATCCAGTATAGCCTCGTATTTTCAATATATCCCTGTGGTATTACACACATACGGATAGCAACATGAACAGACTCCAGTCCCACAGACACTCAAATCATCACATTATTTCAAACCAATCATGTATTTATCTACAAGGACGGAAACAAGAAGAGTATACATACATCTCCTACTAATCGCAAGTGCATATGCCAAACGTAACGGACGGCGAGAAAACAGAGGCGAAAGAGAGGAAACGGCGCGGAAACACAGCACACGCCTTGAGCGGTGGGTACGAATTGAGGAACATAGGTAACAAGAACGAGAGAGAGAGTGAGAGAGAGAGAGAACAAAAGGAGGGAAGCAGGGGGTCATAGATCTTGGGAGCATACGTAAGTACATGGACCGGTCGCGGGACCGCCATAGGGGTGAGGGTTTTGGAGAGAGAGAGAGAAAGGAAACAGGACACTACAAACAAGAAATCGAAATAATAGAATTGCCAAACATGGTGAATCCATCCAGACGCCAAAGTGAGCCACAGGATGCCAGGAAGTATTGGAATGAACTCGGTGCCATTCCCGCATCTGGACGGTGGAGATGCCCAAGGGGGATACCTCACACACGATCCAAACCCGCTCGGAAGACACGTCTACTCCCAATCGCTCCAATCGTCGTCGTCCTTCGCGCCCGCGGGCCTCTCCCTCGCCTTCCCGGTCCCGACTTTGGCCTCACCCGCACCGACTTTCGCCCCACCCGCACCGACCTTCGCCTCACCCGGTGCGGCGGCGGCCCTCTTCTTTCCCTTCTCACTCACAACCTCGAACCCATCCTCGCTCATCATCGAACTCACGACGCTAGGTCCAGGAAGCTTACCCTTCTCCTTACCCTTCTCACCATCATTCTCACCCGCCACAACACCAGCTCTCTTCACGACCTCATCCCTTCTTGACTCCTCGACTTCGGTCCCCCACGAATCGTCGTCATCTGTATCGCCAGCGCGCGAGGACCCCGTGACAGGCGAGATAAGGGAGGGTTCAGTGGAGGGTGTCTGTGAAACGTGAACAAGCTCGTCAGGGTCGTGGTCCGCGCCCGTGGTGGTCGATGCGTGGAGCAAGCCGGTTAGGAGAGGGGGACGTGAGGTTGAGCTCGAAGCAGGGTCATCCTCTTCCTCCATATCCCAGTTGAAGAGCTCTTCATCGGTTTGGGGAGTCGTGGCGACGTCTGGGAGTTGGACGTAGGGATAAGCCAGAGGTCGGACAGTTAACGATTTAAATATCACGAATCAAATCAGGTACTCACCCTTGACAAGCTGTTTTCGCCGCTCTTCCTCTTGCTCGACCTGCCACACGCGGTAGTAGTACCGCAACCAGAAGACATTGTAGGGCACCTCCACGGGAACTGTGGATACGGGCATAAAGAAAACGAGGTTCAAGATTTTAGATTCACGTGGAAGATGTATACTTCCAACGCAACGGCCGCTGCCACGCAAAAAAGAGTCTCGCAAA
>RQIL01002499.1:0-13370 GCA_003951145.1 Jimgerdemannia lactiflua
CGGCCCCAGCCCCGGCCCCAGCCCCAGCTGCCCCATCTCCAGCTGCGACCATGCTGACCATGACCACGAGAAGACCAAGAGGTTATCGACCAAGAACTAGTTATCACAACTGTAGAACCTATGGAACAACGTGCAGAAAACGCTCCTACCTTTGCCAACATCTCAATCCTTCCCTACCAAATATCTCTTTGAAAAAGAGAAAATATAATAATACTGGCCGAGCTGCTGCTGCGATAAAAAGATGCCAATACCAAAGGGAGGCCAAGGAGGAGGCCGAGGAGGACAAGGAGGCTGAGGAGGATGAGGAGGACGAGGAGGACGAGTGGGCTGAGGAGGACGAGTAGGCCAAGGAGGAGAAATGTGTGAAGTACAATCTCGAAATGAGGGGAAGAATGGGTAGGGTGTGTGAATGGGTAGAGTGTATGAATTTCGAATTTCAAGCGCCGATTTTGTCATTTTCATTGATTCAATAAAGAACTTAAAGAACTGATAAGAACTGATAACGTGTTGGATAATGTGGATTGGTGCTAAACCTCCCTATCCGAATTTGGATTTTGCTCATGATGGTCCGATCCTCACAATGGTCTGCCATATATAGTATGTCTGCAAAAGTGCCTGAGGGTTCTTTGACCTTTCCATGCAGGTATATACCGACATTTCCTTTGCCCTGAGCGTAGATCACATTGTTGTCACCTAGTTTGATAGGTACAGGATGTTCGAACTTCTCGTACGTAGAGAACCACTGGTGGTGTGCCATCATATGTTGTGTTGCGCCAGAGTCTATGAGCCAAACTTCTTCACTGCACACATTAGCGCTTGTGCTTACGTTTGCATGTTGGCAGCTCTCTGCCTCCGCAAAGAACATCCCATTGCTGCTCTGATTGTTGGTGTCCATGACGTTCGCCTGACCATGTTGGTCTCCCTTTTCTTTCTTCTTTAGATTGCAGTCTTGGATGCGATGTCCAGGCTTATCACAGTAGAAGCACTTACCGCCAAATTTGGCGTGTTGACCATCTTGTTGTCCGTCACGTTGACCTTGTCCTTTGCTTGGCTTTCCTTTGCCTCGACCACGTGTGCCATAGAATGCTTTCTCATCGTAGTCTTCGTTTGCACCATTGTTCTGCCTCGATTCATCGTTTAATAGGCTCGTGATGACGTGCTTGTAGTCCAAAAGCTTATCGGATTCCTGTATAGCAGATACGACCACGTTATATGTGTCTGGAAGACCTCGTATAAGGGCCAGGACCTTGTTTTCCTCCCTGATGAGGTCCGCCGGCATAGAAAGTGAGTTCACCTGATTCGTCAGATCGTTGATGCGGTTGACATATTCTTGAATGCTCTCTTTGGGCTTCATCTATAAAGTAAATAATTGTCCCTTCAGGTGGAATCTGTTGGACACAGATGCTTGTTGATAGTGATCACGTAAAGTCTCCCAGGCTTCATTTGCCATCATAGCATTCATAACAAGTTTCATTTGCTCATTCGATAGAGTGAACGTGATCTCCCTCAACGCCTTGCGATCCTTCACTGGGTCGTATCTCATTACTTGCGCCTGTGGCTTCCAATAGTTCTCTAGACCACATTCCTCCAAGAGATTCCTCATATGATATGCCCATATGGCGTAATCCTTACCATCAAAGATAGGAATCATCCTTCTTGTCATCATAGCCGCCACTGGAGCAATCACCGGAGAGACTGTAGTACCCATGCTGGTACTCGCTCCACTCATGTTACTTGCCGGACTTGGTGTCACAGCACTTGAGCTTGGGCTTCCTGGGTTTGACATCTTCGTACGTTGTAGTGTAGCATATACTAAAGAGGTGTGTATATTATCTGCTAACCGGGGCTCATAACCTTTGTTGTGAACTTTAGGAGGAATAGAAGTGATTTATTTATTACTCAAGTAACATGCTTTTATGCATTTGTTGATGATGTCACCCCAATGCTACTGTGCCACAAATTATCTATATCGAGTGCTATATCGAGTTGCAACCTGTAATCTCAACACTATGAAATCTATTGGAGAAAAAATTAATAGTATAAGTATTAATCTATATTCATTCCTGACTACTTCAACTATAATGATGAAACAGATGAGTATGACCTATACCTCCAGACCACTCTCAAAGAGCAACCAACAACCCCACTCTCTGAGTATGAATGATATGAATAGCAATCTCTAGTATATTATAACCCTGCAATCCATAGTGCTATAACCTACCAAAGATATGCTGAAAGTAAATCTAATGAAGATATTACACCCCTCTCCTATCCACCAACACCTTAACCAGCTTATGAAATAGATGAAATTTTGTCATTATCTCTCTCTAGTAACTTTCACATTATACCAATTTCTACACACACTTTTAATACACTTTTCATCATTTATTGGAGAAAACTCTTAAGACAATAGTGACTAAATAGGGCTTTGGCAAGTATACTGGTATGGAAGAGGGTTCAGCCTGCAACTAGCAGTATGGCAAGGAAGAGATAGGTTTGGGATCAGGGTTCTTTGGGCTAATGACTAGTGGAGAAACAGGAGAGGAGCAGAGGTTAAAGGAGAAAGCAGAAGGTAGTGGAGCAGTGAGTTTCACAGTAGTGGTCAAGAATGGTGGAGAAGAAGAGGGTACTGAAGGGTGGAAGATAGTGAAGAAGAAAAAAGAGAAGACTGGAGATACTGGAGGAGCACTGTCTGGGGGTAGCAAGGAGGGGGCTGGAGGAGGTGGGACTAGTATAGTGGCTGGACTATTGATGGTGATGTAATAACTAATCTGGAAAAAAATCCAGATGTGACTGCTGATAGTGGTAAGGGGGGCCAGGAGGGATCAGGACTGGTGCATAGGGGTGATCTATCAGATGGTATTATGGAACTAGTGGTGGTCCCATTACTCAAGAAGTTGATCTTGGAATTTACAGTCATGGTGAGCTTCCAGGGCCTGGTAGTAATAGCAAAGATGGTCCTGGGGATGCTGGGGAAGCAGTTGATAGATGTGGCATTGGTGAAGTTTCTGAAGGGGCTGGAGGAAATTGAAGTTGAATTCATAGAGGAGAAGTATCTGGTAGATACTCTGTCAAAGAGAATCATAGTGGGCAAGGTTGTAGTTCTGATATTGAGGTGTCTGTACTGGGACCCCAGGATGGTGCACTTGATAGTCAAGAGGGTCCCTACAGTGTCAGTAGAGGAGACAAGAGAGAGGATCAATGTGGTGATGAGAGAGTATAGAGATATTGTGGATATCAGATTTCAGATATGAGAGGGGATGATGTTCAGGACTGGAGACATAGAAGTGAGACTGAGGGTGGCTGGGAGAAAGATAATGAAGAAGAAAAGTGACTGGCCAAAAGTGCTGAAGTGGGACCTAATTGAGTGCAAGGTATTGAGGGTGAGAGGGACTGAAGAGAAGGAGGAGGATCTGTTGATAGTGCTATGTGAGTTGGAAGGGGCTGTAGAGCAGAGAGTGAAGACTTGGGAGGTCTTTGAGGATAAGACAGTAGTGGAGAAGATTAATGGTAGAAAGGTGCAGGTGGAAAAGGAGGCATAGAAGAGGGAGTGGGAGAGGTACATATATGGAGAAGAAGCTACTAGCAAGCTTCAAAGAGAAGTCAGGTGTGGGAATGATGCCTTTGCCAGGATCTGCAGGGGGCCTTGAGACTTCGCAATATGCCCTCTAGTAGAAGAATATTGTTGGGGAGGATGAGCCTGGGTTCTTTATGGATTTGGATAAGAAGGAGAGAGACTGGGCTGGAAAAGGAGGGGTCTTAGATAGCAGCTTGGTGCTGGAGACTGAGAGAGAGGATGTGGTGATAAAGGGGACCCAGAGCATGAGGTTTGGTGTTCTGACTGTCAAGCTTGAAGAGATGGTAGTCAGGGTGGAGGGAGAGAGATCTAATTCAAGTGAAGGAGGGGATATTGAGAGTACTAGTGGGTCTGGAGAGAGTAGGAGACCCATGATGCCAGGAGTTGATCATATTGGGGAAGCAGGGTGATTGTTGACTACATTTAATAATCTGACAGTAGATGATCTTGCAGTGGTGGATTTCTAGATCCTGGGAGAGAAAGAATGATAGCACATCTTAGCTAAGGAGAGAGAGTTGGACAAACTGTTGTCAGAAGTGCTGGCAATCATACTGGAGGAGGAGGGGTATGAGGTGGATGTGAAGAGGGAAGCAGAGTTGTATGAGGCAGCAGAGCAGGTGGTAGAGGACTATTGGATAGCAAAGGATGGAGCTGAGTTGTGGCAGTCAGTCTGTAAGGATTACAGGGAAGAAGCAGAGAAGAAAGATGATGAAGCTACTCAGAAGGTTGTGGCTGTAATGGAACAGCAGGAGATTGAGGAGTGGGAGGTGGAGGCTGAATATCTCTTGGACTTATCTATAGACATTGAGCTAGAGATCTGAATAGACTGAAAAGTTGCACTATCTATAAACAGTAGTCCTTATAAACAGTACAATAAATATTTTATCTCTAAATGTCAATAGATTGTGGAGTATGGGGTGACATCAGAACATGTTTGAATGGCTAAAAGGATTGGAGGCCAATCTCTTTCTTTTGTAAGATGTGAGATGTAAGGAGAAGGTAGATAGGCTAAATTGGACTAAGAAATGAGGTGGGGTGGCAGAATGGTGTGGAAGTGTTGGGATCTTGATCCATAAGGGTAAAGGAGAGCTGGTGGACATTAGGGGGTAGGGTGAGCAACTCATATGAGGAATATAGAGAAGGCCAGGGTGGGGCCCAATAGTGGTTGATTCATATTACTGTCTGGCAGTCTGGGGTGAGAGAGTGGGCTGGTTGGAAGGGCTGCTGGAAGATGGATCACTAGTGGAAGCCAGAGTAGATATGTATTCTAGGCAGGAATTTTAATATAGTGTGGGATGTGGTGCTGGATCAGTCTAATGGAAGAGTGGGGGTTGTTGGCTGCAGTAGTAGGCTGGGCAGATGGGAGAAGATTAAGAGGCTGAGTACTCTAGGAGATGTGGAGAGGGCTAAGTGGGGAGAGGATAAAGTGTTTATACATTGAGTGGATGGACTGGATACTAGGATTGATTGGGTACTCTTGGCTGACTGCTGGGGAGAGAATGTTTGGCAGAAACTTGAAGTGGTCTGGTGCTCCTGGTCAGACCATTGGGGAGTGCTAGGGCAGGGGAACTTTGGGGGTAGTGGAGAGGGGACTGGATATTGGCAGCTTAATTGTACCCTGCTGGTGAATGGGGATCTATGGAAAAGGTGGAAGGGGGAGGTGGTGGCTAGTATTGCTAGATGGAGGAAGGAGGGGGCACTAGTGGGGGTCAGGTGGATAAAGCTGAAGAAAGTGGCAGAGATATATTGGGGTGGAGTGGGGAAACAGAAAGGGAGACTCCAGTGGAAGAAGAGGCTGTGGGCATCTCACTAGTTAGAACAGCTACTTTTGCAGTAGTCAGTGTTGAGAGAACAATCAGGGGAGGGGAAAGAGAACTGGCAGTTAGCATGGGTGAAGATGGAGATTGAGGAATTGAAGAGAGTCTGGAGGTTGGAGGAAGAGAGTCATGTGTAGAGGATGGCAGCATGGCTCATGTAGCAGGGGCTGGAGAAAGGAGAGAGGCCTACTAAGTATCTTTCTAGACTGCTGAGGATAAGGAGAGTGAAGCAGCAGTGAGAGGGAATCATTGGAGGGGATGGATGCCTAGTAATGGGGGTTTAGGAGATTCTTATAGAGCTTAGAGATCAGTGGGGGAAGCTTTGGAGTGAGGAAGAGGAAGGTGCAGATAAGGAGGCCATTGTGGAGTATTTGAGAGACTGGTGCCCCCCAGAGGTAGAAGGGCTAGAGGACCTGGCAAGATCAGTGAGGAAGGATGAGTTCTTATATATACTGGTGGCTACAAAGTCAGGGATAGCCCCTGGAGGGAATGGACTGCCTTGGGACTTCTGGAAGAAAATAGTGAAGGTGGAGGGGATGCTTCATGAGATGAGAGATATGTATGATGAGGTGATTGAGTCCAGATCCTGGCTGGGGAGTCAGAAGTTGAGATTGGTGGTACTTCTCTATAAGAACAAGAGACAGAGGGAGGACTGGAAGAATTGGTAGCTGATCATACTTCTGGACATAGACAGAAAGTTGGTCATGAAGGTGCTAGTGGCAAGGCTGCAAGTAGTGGTACAGCATGTTCTGAGTGAGGAGTAGAAGGATTTGTTGGGGGGAAATTAATCAGGGATAGCACAGCTTGGGTGCATGGAGTTATAAAAGAGGCTAAAGCTACTGGAGTAGATGGCTGACTAGTGTTCTTAGATCAGGAGAAGGCTTATGTTAGAGTGCAGTGAGTCTGGCTAGAGAAGGTATTGGAGTAGATTGGGATCCAGAGAGACTAGAGAATGCCATTATCCATCTTTTAGAGGAGAGTCAAGCAGCAATTATAGTGAATAGACATAGGGGGGTTGTCTTCCCCCTAAGGTGTGGGGTGCTGCAGGGGGATCCCCTGTCATCTATTCTTTATACACTATCCTTGGAGCCACTGTTGGATAGAATTAGGCAGAGAGTTGAAGGCCTAACTGTGCTGGGTGTGAATTGGAAAGTGGGGGCCTTTGCAGATGATATAGTGGTGGGCCTGGGGACTACAGAGGATGTGGAGGAGCTTAAGAAGGCAGTAGGGTGGTATGAGTGATGCTCTGGGCAGAAGCTGAACTGGCACAAGTATAAAATGATAGTACTGGAGAATGGATTGGTTGGAGGAGATATTATTGGTACAATTATTCTCTCTGGGGAAGCAGTGCAGTACTTGGGGATTTACCTCTTGGTATATGGGTCAGTCTTGCCTAAGGCCTGGTAGGAGGCCAAGGTGAGAGTATGGGGAGATGTGCTGAGGAGTTGGGGAGGGTAGCATATCTCTCTAGCTGGTAGTGTGACTATTCTGAACATTTACGGATGCTGAAGCTGTAGTATCTGGCATACTACTTGGACTTTCCAGCATAGGTGGTCAAGAGGCTGCTGAAGCTGGCAAGAGAGTGGATTTGGACAGACTACAGAAGTCAGATTAAGTGGGAAGTCTTAGTGATGCTGGTGGAGAGGGGGGGCCTGGGGTTGGTGGACTTTCCAAAATGACTACACTGCCTTTATGCCTGGTGATTGAAGAGGGCAGTAATGCTGAAAGGGGGCAGATGGGTCCCTCTGATGCAGAAGGTATGGGAGGTGAGGTATGCTCCCCAAGGGTCTTCTGGGGACTTGGTGACATTAGCGGAGGGGAGAGGAAGTAGAAGGCTCTGGTATAGGAGATTCTGGTGGGGGGTGGCCAAGGGGGTGTACAGGATTAGCATTAGGTGAGAGGGCTACCTTGAAGTGTAGCAACAGAGTGTAGGGATGTGGCAGTAGCATAAGTTACTGCTGGAAGAAGTACCAGCAGAGGACTTTGACCTGGGGGATGGGGTGGAAAGTCAGTATGGATTAGGGCAGGATCTTTGGCCAGAGGGATGGCAGCAAGTGGGGATTGGGGAGGAGTGGGACTGGAGAGGGCTGTAGACATGGAGGATGGAGACAAAGATGTTACTGCTCTCCAAATTTTGGGTGGTATTGTAGAAAGTGCTAAGGTGAAATGTGATGTTGAACTTCAGGTTGGGTCATCTGGTTCTAGGAGGGACCTTTGAGTATGAGGAGTACCTCAGGGTAGGGCAGGAGAGGGGGGTGGTGCAGACTCTGGAATATTAGCTTAGAGAGTGTGAGGTACTGGATAGCTTCTGGGAGGTGGTGGGAGGTAGATTGGGTGGGTCCTACAGGAGTTGCTGGGAAGTATTAAAGAAATGAATATTGGGAAATATTGGTGATGAGTAGCTCACATTGGAGTGGGCTCTGATGATATGGGTGAGGCTTACAGACCACTGACAGGTGGTGTTTGAGGAGGGCAGATTGATGTTGAGGGAGGAAAAGGAGGCAAGGTGAGAGGGTTTACTGATAAACTTATTGTCAGCATGGTAGAATGAGTGGGGCCTATAGAGGAATCACCATTGGAAGCTGGTGGAGACCATTTATGATAAGAGTGGGGAAAGGATATGAGTTGTGGATGGAGAGGTTATGTTTACAGGAGTAGGGGTAGAGGGGTGGTTGAGTGAGAGGGTGGAATAGGGTAGGGGTAGAGGGGTGGTTGAGTGAGAGGGTGAAATAGGGTAGGGATGAAAAGGAGCTACTGGTGTGGTATGAGGATACCATCAATATTATAGATAGTGTGGCATGCAATTTGTATAACTAAAAGCTTCAAGCATGGCTCAATATACTACTTGGTAAAGCATATAATATATATATTGAGATGAAAAGAGATCTCTGAGTGGATAGTCATATGATCAGATCATTCAAAATGTTATCAGAGTCAGTGAGGATGAGATGAGATCAGTTGCAAGTGATGTGGGGATTCGAGTTGATTGATGATGGGCTTTCGATGTGATGGCTCAATTATTCAGTGGTCAATGGCTCAATTAGAGTATAGGGTGGTGATTACTTAGGTCCAAAGGCTTGAATTATGCATGACCCATGACAGTCAATTGGTAATTCTTGAATTTGGTAGTTTGTGGCACAGTGGGTAAAGAAAACAGAGATTGATGGCTCACTCATACATCTGACTTGTTGACTTGAGAACAGGTGAATGGAATGGTGGCTGTACTGGCTTTTCTAAGCTAAGTATTCTATGCAGGGTCTAGGGTTTTAATACTTGAATATATGGGTCTTGAATCTTGAATGTATGGTCCAAATAAGTAGTTGGTCTGAATATATAGTTAACAGGATCATCTCTCTCTGGATACTTTCATATTATACAAATTTCCACACATACTTTCAACATACTTTTTGTCATTTCTTAGAGAAAACTCTTAGGGCAATAGCAACTAAACAAGGTTCTGGCAAGCATACTGGTATAGGAGATGGGCCAACCTTCAGATGGCAGTATGGCAAGAAAGGAATAGGTTTGGGGCCAGGGTTCTTTGGACCATCAACAGGTAGAGAAGTAGGAGGAGGGCAGGAGTCGAGCAAGAAAGCTGGCGATGATAAGGCAGTGAGCTTCATGGCAGCAGTCAAGAATGGCAGAGAGAGAGAGGGGACTGAAGAATGGAAGACAGTGGGGAAGGAGAAGGAGAAGTCTGGAAGCACTGGAGGAGCACACTCTGGGGGGGAGAAGATGGAGGCTGGGAGAGGTGTGACTGGCATAGGGGCTGGGACTGCTGATGAAGGTGTAATGGCCAATCTGGAAAATCCAGATGTGATTGCTGATAGTAGCAAGGAGAGCCAGGAGGGATCAGGGCTGGTGCATAGAGATGATCTATCAGATAGTATAATGGGCCTAGTAGTAGTACTATTATTCAAGAAGTCAATCTCTAAATTTGCAGTCATAGTGAGCTTCTGGGGCCTAGCAGTGATAGCAAAGATGGTTTTGGGACTACTGGGGAAGCAGCTGATAGATGTGGCATCAGTGAAGTTCCTGAAGGGGCTGGAAGGAGTTGAGGTTGGATTTGTAGAGGAGAAACATCTGGTGGAGGCTCTGTCAAAGAGGATCACTGTGGGTGAGGTTGTGGTTCCGATGTCAAGGTGCTTGCACTGGAACCCTAGGGTGGTGCATCTGGTGGTCAAGGAGGTCCCTACAGTGTCAGTGGAGGAGATGTGGGGCAGGGTCAGTGAGGTGATGAGGGAGTATGGAGATGTTGTAGATATCAGCTTTCAGATGTAGCAGGGGATAATATTCAGGACAAGTGATGTAAAGGTGAGACTGAGGGTGGCCAGGAAGGAGGTGATGGGGAAGACAAGTGACTGGCCAAGGGCATTGAAGTAGGACCCCATGGAGTGTAAGATGTCAAGGGTGAGGGAGACTGAGGAGGAGGAAAAGGATCTACTGACATTGTTGTGGGAGCTGGAAGAGGCTGTAGAGCAGAGAGCAAAGGTCTGGAAGGCCTTTGAAGATACAATAGTAGTGGAGGAGATTGATGGCAGAAAGGTATGAGTGGATAAGAAGGTATGGGAAAGGAAGCAGAGGAGGCAGATGCAGAAGGATCTACTGGTAAGCCTTAAGGAGAAGATGAGTGCTGGGATAGTACCTCTGCCAGGGATCACTGGTGGCCTGAAGATCTCACAGCATACCCTCTGGCAGAAAAAGGCTATTGGAGAAGATGAGCCTGAGTTCTTCAGTGATCTGAATGAGGAGGAGGGAGTTCCGGCTGGGACTGGGAGGGCCTCAGTTAGCATTCTAGAGCAGGAGGCCAAGAGGGAGGATGTGGTGATGAAGGGGACACAGCATGTGAGTTTTGGAGTTCCAGATATCACACTTGGAGGATTGGTGGTTGGGGTGGAGAGAGAGTATGCTGGGGTAGCTGAGGGAGAGAATACTGAGAGTAATGGTGGGCCCAAGGAGAGCAAGAGGCCCATGACCCCAGGTGCTGGTCATATTGGGGAAGCAGGATGGCTACTGGCCACTCTCAATGATCTGGCAGCAGATGAACTTATCAAGGTAGATTTCCATGTTCTGGGGGAGGTGGAGTGGCAGGAAATTCTGGCAGGAAGGGGAGTGGTGGACAAACTGCTGATGGAGGTAATGGCAATCTTATTGGCAGAAGAGAGATATGAGGTAGATACAAAGAGGGAAGCCAAGTTGAGGGAGAAGGCTGGGCAAGTGGTAGAAGACTATTGGGTGATGAAAGATGGGGCTGAATTGTAGCAGTCAGTCTGTGAGAACTATAGGAAAGAGGCAGAGAAGAAAGATGATGAGAATTCTAAGATGGTTGTAGCTGCATTGGCAAGGAATGAGATTGAGAAGAATGAGGTAGAAGTGGAACATCTCTTGGACCTATCTAGGATGGACATTGAGTTAGAAGTTTGAAGAAACTGGGAATGCAGCACTATCTACAAAAATTTTTCCCTATGAACAGTATAACTAATATTTTGTCATTGAATGTCAATGGGCTGCAGGGTGTGAGATGACATTGGAATATATTTGAATGGCTACAAGACTTAGAGGCAGATCTGTTTTTACTGCAGAATGTGAGATATGAAGAGGAGGATGACAGGCTGAATTGGACTAGGGAATGGAGTGGAGTGGCTGAATAGTGTAGAAGTGTGGGGATTTTGATATACAGGGATAAAGAGGAACTGATGGAAATTGGGGGATAGGGTGAGCATCTAGTTTGGGGAATGTAGAGAAGGCTGGGGTGGAGTCTGATAGTAGTTGGATCATGTTACTGCCTGGTAGTCTGGAGTGAGAGAGTGGACTGGATGGAGGGGCTGCTGGAAGAGAGATCTTTGATAGAGGCTGGGGTAGATATCCTGGGTGAAGATTTTAATATGGTGCAGGATGCCACTCTGGATCAGTCTGATGGAGGAGTTGGAGTAGTTGGTCGCAGTGGTGGGCTGAGCAGGTGGGAGGAGATTGAGAGGCTGAGTACTCTGGGCGATGTGGGGAGGACCAAGTAGGGAGTAGATAAGGTCTTCACTTATTGGATTGATGGACTTGGGATAAGAATTGATTGGGTGCTCTCAGCTGACTGCTGGGGAGAAGATATTTGGTGGGAACTTGGAGTAGTCTGGTGCCACTGATCAGACCATTAGGGGGTGCTAGGGCAGGGGAACTTTGGGGGAAGTGGGGAGGGGCCTGGACATTGGTGGCTCAATTGTGCTCTGCTGGCAGATGGGGACCTATGGAAAAGATGGGAGGGGGAGGTGGTATCTAGCATGACTAGATGGAGAGAGGAGGGGACTCCAGTGGGGCTCTGGTGGGTGAAGCTGAAGGAAGCAGTGAGGATGTACTGGGGTGAGGCTGGTAAGCAAAGAGGAAGGCTTCAGAAGATGAAGGGGAAGTGGGCATTCTGTCAGTTGGAGTAGCTATTATGGCAGTGGTCAGAGTTGAAGGGGTGTAGGAGAGAGGAGGAGGAGGAGGAGTGGCAGGAAGTATGAGTGAGGATGGAGATTGAGGAGCTGAAGGAAGGGAGGAAGAGAGCCAGGTGCAGGGCATGGTGGTGAGGCTTAGGTGGCAGGGGCTGGAGGAAGGAGAGAGGCCAACCAAGTACCTCTCTAGGTTGCTAAGAGTGAGGAGAGTGAAGCAGAGGTGAGAGGGGATCATTGGAGGGAACAACTGCTTGGTGGCTGGGGTCCAGGAGATCCTTGGGGAGCTTAAGAGCCACTGGGGGAAGTTGTGGAGTGAGGAGGAAGGAGGAGCAGACAGTGAGGCCATTGTGGAGTGTTTAGAAGACTGGTGCTCCCCAGAGGTGGAGGGGCTGGGGAAACTGATAAGGCCAGTGAGGAAGGAGGAGATTCTATAAATACTGGTGGCCACTAAGTCAGGGACAGCCCCTGGAGAGGATGGGCTGCCATGGGACTTCTGGAAGAATATGGTGAAGGTGGAGGAGGTGCACCAGGAAATGAGAGATATGTATGATGAGGTGATTGAGTCTGAGTCTTGGCTGGGTAATTAGAAGTTGGGATTAGTGGTGCTTCTTTATAAGAATAAGGGGCAGAGGGAGGACTGGAAGAATTGGCAACCAATCATGCTCCTGGATATGGACAGAAAGTTGGTCATGAAGGTATTGGTGACAAGACTGCAGGTAGTGGCACAGCAGGTCCTGAGGGAAGAGCAGTGAGGATTTGTTGGGGGATGGCTGATTAGAGATGGAACAGCTTGGGTGCATAGAGTTGTTGAAGGGGCAAGAGCTGCTGGGGTGGATGGCAGGTTGGTTTCTTGGACCAAGAGAAAGCCTATGATAGAGTGCGGTGAGTCTGGCTGAAGAAGATGCTGGTGAGGATTGGGATTCCAGAGGAGCTGGAGAGTGCAATTGTCCACCTTCTGGAGGAGAGTCAGGCAGTAATTATGATGAATGACACAGAGTAGGGCAGGAGGGAGGGGTGGTGCGGACCTCAGAACATTGACTAGGAGAGTATAAGATACTGGCTGGATTCTGAGAGGTGGTGGAAGGTAGATTGGGTGGGGATTACAGGTGCCAGGGGATTAGTCGCTGGAAGGTGTTAAAGAAGAGAATGCTGGGGGGTATTGGTGATGAATGGCTCACACTGGGGTGGGTGCTAGCAATATGGGTAGGGCTTGCTGGTCACTGCAGGTAGTGTTTGAGGAGGGCAGGCTGATGTCAAAGGAGAAGAAGGTGGCAAGGTGAGAGGGCCTATTAGTGGACTTGTTGTTGGGGTGGCAGAAAGGATGGGGCCCACAGGGGGGTCACCATTGGAAGTTGGTGGAGGCCATATGTAAAAGGAGTGAGGGGAGGGTATGAGTTGAGGGTAGCAAAGTTGTGTTTGCAAGAGTAGGGGTAGAGGAGCTAGTGGTGGTGAGGGTGGGTTAGGATAGAGTTGGGAAGAGGCTACTGGTGTGGTATGAGGAAACCTTCAATGTTATAGATAGTTAATAAATATGGCTGCAGCCTATGGAAA
>RQIL01002510.1:0-13368 GCA_003951145.1 Jimgerdemannia lactiflua
CAAAACGTGAAAGCGATGTGCTCGTAACAAATAAAAATAAAAATAAAAAATAAAAGAAAAAAACATGTACCTGGATACCAGAGCATCCCTGGAAGGTTGTCCATCTTCGGGTGTTGGTGGAATAAAACGAAACAGTGTTCTTGCGTGATATGACCTTGCGATGCTTCTAGGCACTCCACAGTTAGCGACTAATTTCTGTGTCACTGGGTTGGTGACGACACCAAATCCAAAACAAGCAACGCCAGTGTCGATCGGCCCTGCGAAAACCTCAAAATGTCGAATCTCCATGGTGAGGGCAGCAATTCAAATGCGACTTGTGCAAGCTAATTCTTGACCTTTATTCATAAGCTTCCAGCCATATTGTACTGCAAATTATTATATGGAAAAGGATGTAAATTGAACAAAAAAAAAATTTAGGTCGCTTAAATGTTCCAAATTGGGTGTTCACGTGAACGAACCGAAATGATATTTTTAAATTACGTACCAACCGAACAGACCGTGCGGAGCCCTAGTCAGATCAACTGTGCTCTGCAAAATCTCAGGCTCCTTCATCAACATTGTTGTCTCCTTTACTGAGATCCCCTTCTCCTTCGCTGGCATCCCCTCCCTTCACTGACATCCACTTCACCGACACCCCCTTCACTGAGGTCTACTCCGATGTCTCTGCTGAGATCTCCTCCCACCTCGGATTCTCTATTATTAGAGAAATTGTTGTCACATGACTACCACACTCTAGGCGACCCCGAATTTGGCAAATATATAAATAGAAATAGTAGGTCACAACATCTGATAGGAATTCCACTGCGAGTTTGCAAACCTGGATGACAAATCCGAATAAATGGATATGGATACAATTGATTGAGTTATATCCGAACAACCACACTCTTGAACTCGGCTAGGGCGCGTGCCCCCTCGTGGCCGATGCTGTTCCCTGAGAAATGAAATGAACAGGAGGAGATGAGCAACGTGAGCTTGATTCAATTGCGCAGCCGCACCCCATTGCTTCACACAGTTCTGACATACAATAGAGATCCAGCGAGGTCAAGGTCGTGTTCTGCTTCAAACACTCGGCTAGGGCGCGTGCCCCCTCGTGGCCGATGCTGTTGTCTGAGAAATGAAATGAACAGGAGGAGATGAGCAAATATGCACACATCGTGAGCTTGATTCCATTGCGCAGCCGCACCCCATTGCTTCACACGGTTCTGACATACAATCGAGATTCAGCGAGGTCAAGGTCGTGTTCTGCTTCAAACACTCGGCTAGGGCCCGCGTTAAAGAAATACCGAAGCTGTTATCTAAATATAGTAAAGAAATGTGAGCATAAGCTTGGTACTACCTATTGGCGACGATCAATTGCAGTTGTTAAAATTAGTCTGACGAACTGCTGAGATCAAACGTTGTTCTTCAAAAATTCTACAAGAACGCGTACTGCACCATCTCTGATGTTTTTTCCTGTTGGTGAAAACAGCGAACAAAACATTGATAATGAGTTTAATTTCATAAAAACAGAAATTCACACAATTTGCACACACCGGAGAGATTCAGCCCATGTGATGCCACATAGTTCGGCGATGACGCTGAAGCCCTCGCCGTCGGTTTTGGGTCCTAAATATGAATAATATATGTGCGAAAGTGAAGAGACTTTCAGATTTCAGCTTCAAGCAAAAGATTCACACAGTTTTAACTTACTAGCCATGCTCTGACGTTCAGTAAGAGCGCAAACCTCGTCAGTGCCTTTGCGTTTCTCTATATATAGAGACAAATTAAAAAGCGCAACCTATCATTTATAATTGTAGTATGACAACTCTACTGTGATCTCTAGCCACAGCTGTGCTTCACTCGCCACCAATAATACCCTCGATCGTCTTAGTACCTGAACGAAGCTAAGCTATATACCTAGAGTTTGTCGTGTAACTAGTGCTGACCGCGAGTACTGATCTGTATATTCCTTGAGTTGTTTACATGTGTGAAATTTGCTTCCGGCATGTCCATCAGCGAATTCAAAAAGAGCGCTGCTGTTGCCGGATTGATGCTTTTGTTGATGGGTAACCCGCCATTTGGACGCCAATGTCCAGGCCCCTCTCCACTTCCCCCAAACATCCCTCACCCCACCACCCCCCAGTGATCTGACCAGAGGCACCACATCACTTCCAGATCCCTTCAGACATTCTCTCCCCAGCAGTCTGCTGTCAGAATCCAATCAATCCACATCCCCAGACCATGTACCTAGTGAGTGAAGATTACTCTCTCTCCCCACTTCAATCTTCCAGTATCTCCTAATGCACTCAGATGCTCCACTTCTTCCCATCTATCCAGCCCACCACTCCTGCCAGCTCCACTTTGCCCACCATCAGACTGGTCAACAGTTGCATCCCTAATCATATTGAAGTCTCCTCCAAGAATATTGACCCCAGCCTCTACCAGAGCCCCAACATCCAATAGCTCTTCTATCCAATCTATTCACACTCCCCTTTCAGCAGGACAGTAACAAGACCCTACCACTACTGGCCCCCATCCTGGCCTTACCCAAGTCCCCCATAGCAATCAATCTCCCTAACCCCCAATGTTCTTCAACTCTCCTTTTTCCTTTCATATCAGAATTCCCACTTTCTCTCGCCATTCCACTATCCCTCTCCATTCCTTTGACTAGAGCCATCTATCCTCCTCATCCTTACATTGTATATCTTGCAGTAGAAAAGCATCTACTTCCAATTCCTTAAGCTATTTGAAAATGTTTCTTCACCTCTCTATCCCTTGTAACCCATTGATATTGAGTGAAAATATATTGGTTGTACTATTTATTTTGATGGTGTTTGAGTTGCAGACCCACTCTAAATCTCCATATCCTGATCTGATCCTAGACAAGTCCAGCTCCCTCTCAGCCTCCAACTTGACTTTCTCTCTTTCCTTAGCTTCCAATTCTACCAGAATCTCCTAAGCTTCAACTGTGTCCTTGTCTTCCATCATTGAGCAATAGTCCTCACAAGCTGTCTCCTACATTTCAGATCCATTCTAGGTATTCCATACTTCAACCACTGTCCTATGTACCTCTGCCTTCAGCTTTGCTTCCCGAGTGACATCTATCTCATACCGCTTGTCCTCCAGCAAAACTGCCAAGTGCACTATAGCCAACTTCTCCACCACTCCAACCCCATATAAGATATCTGTCCAGGCCTTCTTATTTATGAGTCAGAAGTCAATATTCCCCAAATCTTCATCTGCTAGTTTCGTCATCATCCTGCACAGCCACAGCCCCTCGTCCACACACTCTCCTCCAGGAGTAACTGCTCTCTCCCTTACTAACTTTGCTCCACTCTGGCTAGCACTGGCCAATTCATCCCACTTCTCATCAGATGCATCCACTAAGCTCTCCCCAGCCACTCCAACCACCCTTCCTCCCAATGCTACATTCAGTACTCCAAATATTACACTCTTCAACCCCTTCATCACAATATCATCCTCCTCCACCCAAGCCTCCCCAGCTACCACTGGCCTCACATTCTCCTTGTTCTTGTCAGCATCTTCTTCAGATGTCCAATTATCAAAAAAAATCTCCTCCTCCCTACTCAGCCTAGCATGCTGGGGGGTATATTCAGAGTACTAAGAACCTTTTTGTCCCCTCTGTCTGCCCCCCCTTGCTATTTCTTCTCTAGCTCCCTTCTTTTTATCACCTCCCTTAAAATTTGCCAGAAGCTCCTGTTGCTACTTCCTTCCTTGAGCTCTTTCCCAAATCTCCTTGTCTATATGAATATTCTTTCCATTTATCTCCACCACTATCATTGTCTTTTCATAAGCCCTCCAGGCCTTTTCTCTCCTTTCAACTGCTCTATCCAACTCCCAGAGTGCTGTCAACAAGTCCTCCTCCTCCTCCTCCATACCCTTGACCCTTGATATCTTGCACTCAAATGGCTCCCACTTCAGAACCCTAGGCCAGTAGTATTATTTATATCAGATATTTCTATTCTGGTGCAAGTGTTCAGGAGCTATATAGTGTATAGATGCTGTACAGTATACAGGTTCTGTATAGGTAAATATCTTCTTTTGGTATGTCTGGTTATTTATATAGGTTGGTGCAGTAAAGTAGTCTTGATTGCTTAGTATACTTGATATAGTATATGGCTAAGTGGCAATTTCAAATGGTATGATTTCTGTAGCTTACTAGAATAAATATCCCAGTATTTTAGAGTGAATAAACCTCAGATCAAAAGTATTAGTAAAAAGAATAAGTATATTAATAAAGAGATCTTCAGTATTATATCTTTAATATATTTGATCTTAAAGAATTACTTGACTTTAGAAGTTAAGAAGAGAAAAATATAAGATAAAGAAATCTGATATATTTGCCAAACTTACTATCCACTATATTATAATTTGGTATTCATTAGCTAGTAATTTAAGATAAATCTCCACTTTTAAGCTAAAAAATAAATAACTACTACTATTTAATTTTGAAGATATATGGACTACTATACAAATCATAATATTATACATAATATTTATCTATACCATTTGCTATTAATTAATTATTCTAATTATCAGTCTTGTTTCTATAAACTATCAGTATTGAATAATAAATGCTCTGAAAGAACACATTATTGAGTTAATAGCCAGATTGCTCCTTAGTTTGAGGGATAATATTATAAAAATTAATTGCTAAAAATGCCAAACAAATTACTATATCAAATAGACTACTGTATGGACTATCACTATATGATTTTTTTTTGAAGAAAAAGACAATATACAAATTATCTGATTTTTGAAGATATTATTTATCTATACTATCTGCTATTAATTGGTTGTTTTAGTTATCAGCCTCATTTCTGTAAACTATTGATATTGAACAATATATACTCTGAAAGGATATATTATTAAGTTAGTAGCCAGATTACTTCTTAGTTCAAGAGACAATATTATAAGAATTAATTACTAAAAATACTAAATAAACCACTATATAAAAGACTGCTATAGAAAATAGAAAATACAAACTATTGCCTAAATTAATTATTTAATGATATATAGTATTGTCCAACTTTTATTAATATATGAATACTATCTGATATATGAACATCATCTATTATAAACAAATTATCCACCCAATATATAAATAAACTAGACTACTTAGAGAATTAAAAGACATCATATATAAACTGTTACCTGAGTGAATAATCTCATTCAATATATAAACATCACCTATTATAAACAAACCACTTATCTGATATATGAAGAGACTACTCTGGAGAACTAAAAGATATTGCCTGAGTTAATTATTTGAAAAATACTACCCATTATATAAACTACTGCTCTACTGAAGACATCATATATAAACTATCTGAGAGAAGATTCCATTATCTAACTTTTAAAGATATAAATGAGAATTGAAGATACTATCACCTGTCTGACTTTGGAAGATACCATTACTCACTTGATCTTTAAAGATACCATTGTCTAACTTTTGATAATATACAAATATTATCTGTCATACAAACTATCACCCTACTGAAGATATTATATATATACCATCTGAGTGAAGAATTCTATCTAATATATAAATATTATTCATTATAAACAAACCACCTACCCAATATATAAACAGATCACTCTGGAGAATTAAAAGATATCACTTAAGTTAATTATTCAAACTACTATCCAATTGAAAATATTATATGTAAACCATCCAAGAGGAGATACAATTATTCAACTTTTGAAGATATGAATGAGAATTGAAGATAAGTACTATTATCTATCTGATCTTTGAAGATGTCATCATTAGTACTTCTAAATGAATTGAATCAATTTAAATTGAATCGAATTGAGGGTCATTTGAATCAAATTGAATTGGGGATTTTTCAATTTGAATTGAGTTTGAATTGAATCAAATTTGAATCAAATTGAGAGTCCAATTCAAACCCTATTTTTAGAAATGTAATAACTCGACGAATACATGTCCAAATTTAACGATCTTTAGCTTGTAAGATTCCCCTATATAAGAGGAATTTAACAAGCTAAAGATCATTGAATTTGGATGTGTATTTGTCAAGTTATTAAATTTCTAAAAATAGAGTTCAAATCAAACCTCAAATTGAATTAGACCTCAATTCAAATTGATTTGAATCAAATTGGGCCTCAATTCAATTGAAGTTTTCGAATTGAATCGAATTTAGGTCTAATTCGATTCAATTTGATTCATTGGAAGCATTAATCATAATGATACTATATATAATATAATATTCTAGATTCTAACTAAGACTTGTAATATAATATCATTATATTATAAAGTAGTAATAGACTTCTGTAAAAGGGGTTAAAATCTCTTCCAGAGTCTCAGATTCTAATAATATAGAATAAGACTCTTTTGAGTCTAGTTCAGACCTTATAGTCTCAGATAATGATGTAGATACTGGTAAGATTAGTCTCACATTGGCTGATACAGAAAAACCCTATAGCTAGGCATTTATAGATATCTGGATCTGAGAAATGAGTGCTTGAAATAGATTAATGAGTCTATTAAAAACATTATTTTTATATAGCTATATATCATTATCATAGAGCCCTTATAGATTAAAGTCATTTATGAGATTTGTCAATTGGTCATTAAGAGTACTAATTTCTGCAAGAGTAACTCCTCTTATACCACTTATAGCAAAGGGTATTTTTTGGAGTAGTTGATAAATATAGACTAAAATATATTATCTAAATATAGAGATATTATATTCATCTAAGACTAGTCCTCCCAAATAAATTGAATTAATTCAAATTGAATCAAATTAAGAGTGATTCAAAATTGAATCAAATTGAGAATTTTTTAATTCAAATTGAATTGAGGTCTGATTCAATTCAAAATTTGAAATATAATAACTTGATGAAAACATATATATTAGTATGTTGGATTTGCGAATAAAGGTAAAAAAAAATTAGGTTTATAATTGTTGATAGCTTACATGATTTATTTATTATTCACATATATACATATACAATACTCATGATACATTCCACTCATCCAATACATTCAGCACTCACAACACATTCTACTCACCCAACATATTCAGCACTCATGACACTCAGCACCTAGTAGCACATCTGGCTGCAGCAATAGCCAACTGATAGGAATTGTCATAAGGCCTTTTTCTCAAAGATAGGTCAGAAGTCAATAGGTTCAACTTCTGGCAAACTTTAGAGAGAGTATCACAAGTCTTTCCATATCTTCTGCAATTATAACAACTAGTCCAAGAATGGCCTCTTGACTTTGGGGGGGCCAGGGTAACAACCAGGACTGGAGTGATGACAACTGGAGCTAGGGGTGCTGGGGCAATAACTGAGGCTAGGGTGATGACCAAGGCTAGAGCAATGACCAGGGCTGGGGTGATGACTGGGGCTGGAGCAATGACTGGGGCTGGGTTGACAACTAGGGCTAGAGGGGCTGGGGTGATGACTAGGGCTGGGAGGGCTGGGGTAGCAGAGAGGGTTGGGGTAATAGTTAAAATAAATTACTCAATTACTTTAGTAAGTATTTTCTTTTTCTTTCTATATTTATCTTGAGTAGCATTAATTCCATCAGTTGCCACTCAAGTATATATCTTATCAATAGCATGATTCATATCTTCAAAATGATTTAAGAGGTAGTCAAGATAAGTTTGAATATGTATTTTATTTTGTTTTTATTAGTTTTTTATTTTATTTTTATTAAAGATAGTAGCTTAGATAGCTTATTTATATATTTTTAATGCTAGGCCAACAAGTGATCCCCAAGAGCTTCATAAGTGAGCCCTGAGCTTTGAATATGGCTAAGAGGGAGATAGAGATGGATGGCAGAAGGTTGGAGAACTGAAGGGGAAGCTGAGTAGGAGTGGAGGAGTTGGGCCAGGTGTAGGGGTGAAGAGAGGGGCTGGGGGGAGTGGTGTGTCTGCTGATAACAGCGGGACTGGCAATCTGGAAAAAAAGGAGATGTGACTGCTGATCAAACCAAGGGGGCGGTGGAGGGATCATCTGTGACATGCAAGGGGGACCTGGCTGATGGTATAATGGGGCTGGTGGTAGCACTATTGCTCAAGAAGTCTATTTTGGAATTCACAGTCACAATGAGCTTCTGAGGGCTGGCAGTAACAGCCAGGGCAGTACTGGTGCTCCTGGGCAAGCAGCTGAAGGATGTGGCTTCTGTGAAGTTTTTGAAGGGCCTAGAAGGAGTGGAAGTTGGATTTGTCAAGGAGGAACAAGTAGTGGTGGTGGTGGCTCAGGAGATGCGAATTGGTGAAGTCGCTGTTCCAATGATGAGGTGCCTGCATTGGGACCCAAGAGTGGTGCACTTGGTGGTTAAAGAAGTTCCAACAGTGTCAATAGAGGAGACAAAGGAAAGAGTTGGAAAGGTGATGCGAGAATACAGCGAAGTAGTGGATATTGGATTTCAGATGTGGGAAGGGACTACATTCTGCACTGGGGATGTGGAGGTGCATTTGCAAGTAGCTGGGAAGGAGGTGACAGGGAAAGGAAGTGATTGGCCCAAAGTGCTGAAGTGGGAGCCCTTCGAGTGTAAGATATTCAGAGTAAAGGGCTCAGAGGAGGAGGAGGAGGATTTGTTGACAGTGCTCTGGGAGTTGGAAGGAGTGGTAGAGCAGAGGGGGAAAGCATGGCAAGCCTTCGAAAAGGCTACAATGATGGTGGAGATTAATGGGAAGGAGATTCGAGTTGATAGATTGATATGGGAAAGGGTGTAGGGGAGAAAGTAGCAACAGGAACTCCTTGCTAGGATTGGGGCTGATGCTAGAAAGGCAGAGACAGGGGCAACCATAGGAGGGAAGGGAGGGCAGAAGGGGTCAGAGGAATCTATGTCCTCGGAGCATGCCCCCCAGAAGAAGAGTAGAGTGGATACTGAAGAGGAGATTTTCTTTGATGACTAGAGGCCAGAGAGCGATGCGGACAAGAATAAGGAGAATGAGAGGCCAGAGGATACCACTGGAGATGGAGGGGTGGAGGTGGAGGATATGGTGATGAAGGGTGCGAAGAATGTCAGATTTGGAGTCCCAGAATTGGCCTTGAGGGGACAAGTAGTTGGGGTGTCTGGAGAGAGTCTGGTAGATGCATCTGATAAGGAGTGGGATGAAGAGGCCAGCAGCAGCCTCGATGGCGTTCAGATGGTGGGGAAGAGGGCAATGACTCCAGGGGGTGAGTGCATGGGTGAGGGGCCCTGGCTGTGCAGGTTGATGACAGAGTTGGCAGATAGCGAGCTGGGGGATGTTGACTTTCGACTGCTGAGTGAGAAGGATTGGAGTGATATTCTGTGTGGAGTTGGCATAGTGGGAAAGTTGGCAACAATGCACCTAGCAGCATTGCTAGAGGATGAGAGGTATGAGGTGGACCCTGATAGAGAGGGGGAGATGAAGGTGGAGGCACATCAGATGATAGTTGAGGGGTAGAATGCTTGGAATGGATCAGAGATGTGGGAGGAGGCATGTGCAGATTATTGCTCAATGATGGAAGAGAAGGACACAGAGGATGTTCAGGAGATGCTGGGAGTGCTGGAGGCTAAGGAGAGGGTGGAGTTGGAAGCTGAGAGGGAACTGGATTTGTCTAGGATGGATCAGGATATGGAGATCTAGGGTGGACCTGCAACTTTAACATTTTTCAATATAAACAGTACAACCAACATTCTTTCACTCAATGTCAATGGGCTGTAGGGTTCAGAGAGACGTCGAAACATTTTTGCATGGCTTAAGGATTCTGAAGTAAATGTTTTTTTACTGCAGGATGTAAGATGTGATGATGAGGTAGACAAGTTAAACTGGTCAAGGGAATGGGGAGGGGCAACTGAATGAAGAGCAAAGGTTGGAATTCTTATAAGGAAAGGCAAGGGGGACCTGCAAGAAACTGGTGGGTGGGGGGATCGCTTGCTGTGGGGGGTATGGGCAAGGCCAGGATGGGGGCCAGTAGTGGTGGGCTCATGTTATTGTCCGGTGGAAAGAGGAGTGAGAATAACTTGGATAGAAGATTTGCTAGACAGTGGATCATTGGTGGAGGCCAGAGTTGACATACTTGGAGGAGACTTCAATATGGTTAGAGATGTGGCAGTGGACCCATCTGATGGTAGACTAGATGGGATGAGTAGAAGTGGGGGGCTGGATAGATGGGAGGAGATGGAGAGATTGAGTGCTCTGGGAGATGCAGGGAGGCAGAAGTGGAGAAATCGGGTGGTCTTCACCCACTGGATACATGAACTTGGAACGTAGATTGATTGGATCCTCATAGCTGATTGCTGGGGAATAGATGTCTGGAGGGAATTGGAGGTACTGTGGTGCCTCTGGTCGGACCACTGGGGGGTGATAGGGCAGGGGACATTTGGGGGGAGTGGAGATGGGCCTGGACATTGGCAACTCAACTGTGCTTTGTTGAAAGACAAGGGGCTGTGGGAACAATGGGAGGTAGAGGTGTCAGATAATATAGCATGTTGGAGGAGGGAAGGTATAGTGGCAGGGGATCGGTGGCTGAAGCTGAAGGCCGCAGCACAGGTGTACTGGGGGGAGGTGAGGAGAGCTAAGGGGAGACTTCACAGAAAGCAGATGAAGGAAGTCTCACATAGATTGGAAGGGCTTCTGTTGGCGTCTGTCTGTAGGCAGGGGGGTGCTGAGGAGAAAGAGGAAGAGTGGAGAATAGAAAGAGTGAGGATGGAAATCAAAGAGCTGAAGGCTGCTATAAGGGAGGAAGAGGAGAGGCAGGTGCAAGGGATGATTGCGAGATGAGGTGGCAGGGGTTGGAGGAAGGAGAAAGACCTACAAAGTTTCTCACCAGGCTTCTGAGAGCACGCAAGATGCGGCAGAGGTGGGAGGGTATTATAGGAGAAGATGGCGTCATGGTGGCAGGAGTGCAAGGTATCCTGGGCTCACTCCAGAAGAGATGGGGAACCCTGTGGAGTGAGGAGGAGGGAGGAGAGGATAGACAGACTATAGAAAGATTCTTGGAGGAGTGGATACCTCCGGCAGCTGAGGGGCTAGGGGACCTGACCCACTCTATTCAGAAGGAGGAAATTTTGAAAGTGCTGTCGGTAATAAAGAATGGAATGGTGTCAGGAGAGGATGGGCTGCCATGGGATTTTTGGAAGAAAATGGTGAGTATTGAGGGGGTGCTTGGGGAGATAAAGGAGATGTGTGAAGCTGTAATTGATTCAGGAAACTGGCTAGGGGGCCAGTAGTTGGGGCTAGTGGCACTCCTGTATAAGGATAAGGGGCTGAGAGAGGACTGGAAGAACTAGTGCCCCATCATGCTTCTGGATATGGATAGGAAGTTGATCACAAAGATACTGGTGGCATGTCTATAGGTGGTGGCACAGCAAGTCCTGGGGGAGGAACAGCATGGCTTTGTTGGAGGTAGATTGATCAGAGATGGTACAGCATAATTATTGAAGGAGCAAGAGCTGCAGGGGTGGATGGGAGGTTGGTCTTCTTGGATCAGGAGAAGGCATATGACAGGGTATGCTATGTATGGTTGGAAAAGGTCTTGGCAAGGATTGGAATCTCAGGGGGATTAGGGAGAGCCATTATACGGATGCTGGAGGGGAGTAAGGCAGCTATAATGGTGAATGGCCATCAAGAAGTGCCATTCTCATTGGGGAGAGGAGTGCTGCAAGGGGACCCACTGTTCCCTATCCTGTATGCGCTGTTATTTGAACCACTTCTGGACAGAATTAGGAGGTGGATTGGAGGGCTGTCGGTATTAGGAGTGACTTAGAAGGTGGGGGCCTTTGCAGATGACATGGTGGTCAGTCTGGGCTCTGTGCAGGATGTGAGAGAGCTTAAGGAGATGGTGGGCTGGTATGAGAGATGCTCGGGCCAGAAGCTGAACTGACATAAGTATGAGATAATGGTGCTTGGGAATGGAATAGTTAGAGGCAACATTATTGGAACAATGGTACCTGCAGGAGAGGCAGTCTGATATTTGGGCATTTTCCTCTCAATGTATGGGTTGGTGCTGCCGAAAGCCTGGTGGAAGGGGAAGGTGCAAGCTTGGGAGAATGCACTTAAAGGCTGGGGGGGCGCCATATCTCCCTGGTGGGGCGGGTGACAATTTTGAATGTTTACTGAATGCCAAAGCTGTGGTACCTGGTATACCATTTGGATTTTCCAGCTTGGGTGGTTAAGCAACTGCTTAAGTTAGCAAAGGACTGGATTTGGGCTGGGAGGAGAAGTTAGATAAGCTGGGAGACTCTTGCCCTTCCTGTGGAGCGAGGGGGACTTGGACTGGTGGACTTTCTGAAGAAGTTCCATTGTCTGCAAGCTTGGTGGCTCCAGAGAGCAGCAGTGCTGAGAGGGGGGGGGTGGGTTCCCCTGATGCAAAAAGTGTGGGAGGCGAGATATGCTCCTAGGGGGTCATCTGGAGATCTACTGGAGGTGGTTAGGTGTGGCAGTAGCAGGAGACTTTGATATCGAGGATTCTGGTGGGGAGTGGTTGAAGGGGGACACAGGATTGGACTACGATGGAAGAGGAATGAGGCCAAGAAATACTGGGGTCCAGGGATGTGGCAGTGGCACAAGTTGTTACTTGGAGGGTTGCTGGTGATTGACTTTCATCTTGGAGATGGAATAGAGAGTCAATGAGGCTTTGGTCTGGATCTCTGGCCAGCAGGGTGGCAGGGTGTCGGAATCGATGAGGAGTAGGATTGGGGAGGCATATGGGCTTGGGGGGCTGAGATGAAGAAGTGGATCCCCCCTAAGTTCTGGGTGGTGTGGTGGAGGGTTATGAGGTAAAATGTCATACTGAACTTTAGGGTGGGACATTTGGTGGCAGGAAAGGACTTCGAGTGTGAAGAGTGCTTGGGGGTGGGGCAGGCTGGAGGAGTGGTGCAGACTCCAGAGCATTGGCTTGGGGAGTGCGAGGTATTGGAGGACTTTTGGAGAGAGGTGGGGCGGCAACTAGGTAGTGTTAATAGAGGGTGAGTATGGGGGAGGTGGGATGTGCTCCGGGCTAGGATACTTGGGGGAGTAGGAAATGAGTGGCTCACATTGGGGTGGATTGTTGCAGTATGGATAGGAATGGCAGATCACTGGCTAGCAGTGTTTGAGGAAGAAAGGAAGTTGATACAGGAAGAGAAGATTACAAGGTGGTGGTAGTTGATGAAAGATATTCTGATGGGTTGGCAGAGGGGATGGGGCCCTGGAGAGAGGGGCCATAGGAAGTTAGTGGAAGTTATATGTAGTAAGAGTAAGGGCCGAGTACAGGTGATAGGAAATGAGGTAGTGTTTGAGAGGGTCGAGGAAGGAGAGAGGCCAAGTGAAGGAGTGGGGTAGCGAGGTGAGAGATGGGGCTGCCGATGTGGTATAAGGACAAGTGTAATGTTTAGACAGATGTTAGGTAATAAATGAGGTCATGGCCTATAAGAGAAAAAAA
>RQIL01002521.1:0-13366 GCA_003951145.1 Jimgerdemannia lactiflua
AATAAAAATATATACATATTACTTCCCAATTACTTACTAAATTAGTTCCTAAATTCACAAATAAAATTACTTTCAAAATCATATATACCTGATTAAAATTTTCACCAGTTTGATATGTATTGTAACATGCCCAGCTCAATAGAGGCAAATTACAAGGTTGGGCAGCTGTGTAGATTGGGCTTGAGCCCCCAGTTACTTTGTCAAAAAGCAACAAAATGTTCTGATAATATGTATAGGTTCCTTGTGTTGGTATCTAGTGGTATAATATTCAATAGCTAGAGACTTTCTGCAAGTGATTTCCTAATTTGGCAGTATTCTTGGATATATGATGGTCCTTTGTATGTAAGCGGGTTTCCTTCTTGGGCAGCAGGCAAATTCATGTGACCCGGTGATCAGTGTGTGGCTAATTTGGCGAATTTCCTTATAGGCTCTCTGGGAACTGGCAATCAGTTTCCTTAAGGGTGTGAGTTCTGGATACTCATGATGGGTAATCGGGTTGAGCGGCATGGATTTGAGTAGGTGTTGCAGGTTACTTGAACAATGTGGCTGAGCGAGATGGAAGAACAATGCAGATGAACAATGCAGATCGGCAGAATGCAGCAGATTGGCGGACAAAGATGTAGAATGATGTGGGTGAACAAAGTGGACTGAGATGAGGCAGATCAGCATTACGTGGCAGATTGGTGAACAAAAACATGGTGGACTTAAATGTGGTGGCTTCTTCTTTAAGCAGTGACAATCGTGGTGGACTTTTTAAAAGCAGACTTGAAAATGGTGGCAGCTGGCAAAGTTATGTCAAAGACTGGCTTCATTTGTATGAACTGAATCACTGCGAAGTTATGTCAGATAGACTGACTTTTTGAGTGGCGGACTTTAGACTGGTGGACTTCTGGCTTATCTAGCAAGCAAACCAAAAAGGCAGACTTCTCTTGAAACAGATGGCAAAGTTCTTCACTCGAACTTGGTGGCAAAACTGGAAACAACGAACTTCTTTGTATCGGAAAGTGAACCAGAGTGGAAGGCAAGCTCACAACTTCTTAGCAGTGGCTTGTTGGCAGGTTTCTCCTTCTAAGTGTACCAGACAATTGGCTTTTGCTTTGCTATTCAGACTGAGGTTTATTCACTCTTGTCTTTGGAGTATTTTATACATTGTGGTTGCTATCTGATTGCTATCTGGCTAATTATAGAATGCTATTTATGTCAGATATTTCTGGTTTTGGTTACTAGTGTGCAGGTCCAGCACAGGTATGCAGGTCTAGTACAAGTGTGCAGGTCCTGCACAGATATACCTTATCTGGTAGTCTGGCTATTTATACAGTTTTCTGCAGCAAATAGTTGCTGTGCAGATTACTATGCTATGCTAATGTTCATGTCATCTGGTTTGTTCACGTCATCTGTCAGTAATTCGAGTGGTATGTTTTTGTGGTCTGTCACATCAGCCCCCACTAAAGGATGGTCTGTCCCAGACTGTCCTTTAGTCATCATTCCAATAGGCATAGGCATCTTCTGCATCAATACCTGCACCATTGTCTTCATCTGTATCTGGATCACTCCATTCAGCAGGTTCTTCTTCTTCTTCTGGGAATAGAATTTCAACATAATTGATGATACTCAGGTAGGTGGCTAGGTTCATTCCTCGTATGTCATACCAGGAGAACTGTGCCTGCATCAAGGCTATGGTGTTTCGTTTGTAAAGTGTGTAGAGTCTATTTGTGGCGGTGACATCCCTTCTTGATAAATCTATGGTATTCCTGATGTAGGTTTGTTCTGGGACTGAGAGGTTCTGCATTTGTTCACCAATTGCATAGTGTGCCTGAAGTTGATGAACTTGAAGCAAACATCTAGCCAGGACAAGATTCTTTTGATGAATCCGAATCTTTTAGAGAGTATTTCCATTGACTTCTCGAAATTGGGGAAGAGGGACTGGTAGTGATTGAAAGGAGCTAAGAACAAGGGTCTGGAGGCATTAATCTATCCTCTGGTTCATGGTTTGTGCAGGTAAATCTTGAGGCAATTGATGTGAACTGGGGTTCTCAAGATTCGTCTATCCATGCTTCTTATATAGGCACTGGTTCCTCTGATATTGTGTACAAGATATGGTCCTTCCCATTTCAGTTCCAGTTTGGGGGCAAAGTTTGTTTCAATCATGCTTCTCCAAACTAGGACTTGATCTCCAATCTTGATCTTCTGATCTTTCTGCTTTTGGTCATAATACTTCTTTTGTCTTTCCTGGGCCTTGATAATCTGGTTTTGAGCATCTTTTCGCAGCTGATCTCCTTTTTCAAGAAGCTTTCCGAGGTTCTCATAGTCAGCAGTTCTGGTCTTCTTGGCAAACATCATTTCAAAGGGCTTTTGTTTGGTTGAGGCAGCAGGGGTGTTTCAGATTTCCCACAGGATTTCAGATAAGCAGAGATCCCAATTAGTAGGATTGACCTTGGCAAGTCTTTTCTTGATGGTCTGATTCATTCTTTCGGTCATTCCATTGGTTTGTGGATGGTAGAAGGTAGTTCTTTTCAGGTGGATCCCATGAATTCGTATATAACTTGAGATTATGTTATTTACAAATTCAGTTCCTTGGTCAGAGATAAGCTCTTCAGGGGATCCATATTGGTGGGTGAGGTCATGTAGGTGTCCAACAATGGTCAGGGTATCTGCAATCTCCATGGGGTATGCTTTGGGCCATTTGGTCAGATGTTCAACAAATACTAGGATGTATCTTTTTCATTTTGGTATTACTAGCAGGGGTCCAATTATGTCTACTCCCCATCTTTGAAAGATGTGAGTGGGTGGGGGAATCAGTTGCAGAGGGGCTTGATAATTCTTCTTTCCTTGATACTTCTGGCAGGTGTCACACTTCTGGATGATGTCTCAGACTTGTGTTCTGAGGAGGGGCCAATGTTGATAATCTTTTCGAATTTTGTCTTCTGTATTTGTCTGTCCTTGGTGGGCTTTCTGGTGTTCTTGTCGAATGAGATCTTCTTGTTCCTTGATGGTCTTGGGAACTTCTTTGAGAGTGTAGTTCTGAGGTACACCCTTCTTTTGGTTCATTGGGTCATGTGGGAGAGAATATCAACATTGTTGTGAGTTCTTCCCGCTTTGTAGATGATGTTGATTTCGTAATCTTGAAGGATAAGGATCCATCAGGCAAGGATTCCAGTGGGGTCTTTTCGGTGCAGTAACCATTTGAGAGCTACATGGTCTGTGATCAGGGTGAATTTTCTTCTGATGAGGTAATGTTTAAATAAGGTGACTGCCCATATGACTGCAAGGCATTCCAATTTGGTGCTCCCATAGTTGGTCTGCTGCTTATTGGTGGCTCTGCTTGCATAAGCTATCACATGGTACTGTTTGTCAGGTCCTTCTTGTACAAGGATTGCTCCGAGGCCATTCTTAGATGCATCAGTATACAGAATGAAAGGTTTCTGCAGATCTGGTCAGACTAGGATTGGTGCTGAGGTCAGGCAGTGTTGTAGTTTTCAGAAGGCTTCTTCTTGTGGTTCTTTCTATTGGAACAGTACTTCTTTCTTCAGCAAGATTCGGATTGGGGTAGAGATTTCAGCAAATCTCTTAATAAATCTTCTATAGTAAGATATAAGTATCAGGAAAGACAGGGCTTCCTTTGGGGTCTTGGAAACAGGGAAGTTGTTGACTTTTTCGATCTTCTTGGGGTCTGCATGTATTCTATCCTTAGAGACTATGAATCCAAGGAATTCAAGCTTCTGTTTGCCAAAGTAGCACTTCTTTGAGTTGAGTCTCAGGTGGTTTTGTTGGGTGAGTTTGAAAAACTCTTCAAGGTCTTGCAGGTGGTCTTCGAAATTTGCTGAGTAGATGTTGGAGTCATCCACATAAACAATCAGGCAGTAGTGGATGAGAGGGGCATATACTGAGTTCATTATTCACTGGAAGGTTGGGGGTGCATTGCAGAGTCCAAAAGGTATTCAGAGGTACTCAAACAATTTTCCTAGGGCAAGGAAAGCTGTCTTTTGAATGTCTTTGGGGTCCATTGGTATCTCATGGAATCCTGCAAATAGAACATGCTGCTGAAGTATCTTGTGTTTTGTAGCTGGTCCAGAAGGTCATCAATTCGGGACAAGGGGTATGCATCTTTCTCAGTTACTGTATTGAGTTTCCTGAAGTCTACAACTAATCTCCATCCTCCTTTCTTTGGTACAATAAGTATAGGGCTGGCCCAAGGGCTGGTAGAGGGTCGGATGACTCCATTGTCTAAGAGTTTCTATATGTGTTCTTTTTCAAATATCTTCAAGTGGTGGGGTATCCTGTATTGTTTCTGTTGGATGGGTGTTGCATTTCCTGTATTTATACTATAGTGGTATGATGGGTTATATGGCAGGTTGCCATAGTCTGTGGTGAAGATGTCCTGATATTTATGAAGGAGTTTGGTCAATTGTTTTTGTTGCTGAGGCATCAATTCTTCTCCAATGTTTGTGGAAGGTTTCACTTTCTCCTGGGTCGCAGAGGGGCCTTCCCTTTCTTCTGTGACCTTTTGCCATTTCCCTGTAAGTTTAATTCATAAACTTCTCTGTGTGTTCGGTTGAGATAAGGCACAAGGTATCCAATGATGGTTCCTTTTAGCAGGATGATATTGTCCCAGCTTGTGTTGGTTGCCTGGGTGTGTACTGGATTTATCTTGTCAGGAAAGGTGTATCCTTCTATGTAAAGATTTCGGATTTCTTCATTGAGTTTGAAGAAAAGATTCCTGGGGTCTGGTGGTGCAAAGATTTCGATGGTGGTTTGCTCTCCTGGCTCAAGGATGTGGTTTTTGTGAAGCTTTACTGGCTGGCGAAAAACTTGCTGAGGGGCATTTGCTTTGAATCAGCTGATCTGAAGGAGATGTACTTTCTTCTTGTCTGAGCTTCCAAATCCTTTGGTTTGTCTGGTTCCTTGAGTGAGCTTGGGCACTTCTTGCAGCTGAGGAGTCTTGTATTCAAGAAAGACTGCCTGTGTAATTTTGTCTCCTTTGTTGATTCGAATCCATTCACTCCTTCCATTTCTTAGGATGACTTTGATTTCACCTATGTATCCTGGATCAATGGTTCCTTCTTCGGTAGAGAGTTCTTCAAGGGCTAGATCAGACCTTGAGGTCAACTGGATATAAGTTCCTTTTGGTGGTTGTATGGCAATACCAGTTCTGATGAGCTTTGTACTTTCGGGGCCCATAGTGGTGTCATAAAGACTGCTGAGATCATAGCCCATATCTTCTTGGTGAGCCTTTTTGGTGGAATTGCATTGGGGTGGAGTATGGTGAACTGTGCAATGTTCTTGCCAAGTATAGGCTGTCCATGGGCTGAGGCTCCTGTGGTGTTGGATCTCCAACCTCTGATGTCTCGAAGATAATTGATTCCTCTTTTTCTAGTGGGGTCCAGGGCTTCCATGAAGTTGATAGCATCATCTATCCATCCTTGGCGAGTTGCATGGCGAATGAGAGCCAGGATATCTTCTCCTAGATTGTATATCTTAAGAACCTTCCTTGTAGGCTTCTTCTTTTTCTCCTTTTGGATCTGAGCTTGGTCATCTCCTCTTTTAAGTGTGTGTACAATCACATCTTTGCTGAGATGGATCTTTTCATATTGACAAGGCTAGCATCTTGGGTGCTTTCCATGATGGCAATATCCCATAGCTTGGAAGTGCTTCTTTCTTTCTTCGATTTCTCCTAGCTTTGGGAATCTGCATCCATTTACATCATACTTTGGTGGGAGGGTAGAGAGGGGTTTCACTTCTGTTTGGGTGTAGAATCTGACTCCATGTCTTCTTTTCATAAGTGAGGTGGTGGATTCTTGGAATGAGGTTCCTTCTGCAATAATTTTTGGAGATTCCAGTCCAAGGGGCTGTCTGGCTTACTGGTTCAATATGTGGCACTGGTAGCAGTAATCTCTTGGTGAGTAGAAAGTGACTTGATGAGGGCATCTGCCCATTTGGAAGGCTCTCTCTTGATGGGTTTCGGGTCTTGGAATGACTGGTTGTGAGCTGGGTCTGGCTTCTTCTTCACTCTAGGGGGTGCTGTCTTCTTCTCCTTCTTGTGGTACCCAATTCAGATCATCCCATGAAACAGCTGTGGAGAGCTCTTCATTTTCAGAAATGCTGTCATCTTCTTCTTCTGGAGGCTGGTCCCAAATTGCTTGAATTTCAGCTGCTTCAATTTTGGGGTGGGGCATTACTTGTGTATGGCTTTTCGGCTGGGTATTGTGGAGGCATCTCTTCTTCTTTCTTCTGCATTCAGGGCATATAGTGCCAGGACTCTTTCAAATTCCCACACATCTGAATGAGTGTTCCTCACATTTCTGTCTTTGGAGGCATTTGATGCATCCTCTGGCTTCTCCAGCAATGGCTCCGATTGTGATGGGGATAGTATCTTGTGCCCACATATTGTCTTCTGGTCTGTCTTCTACCATATTGATTCGGGGCCTCAGTCTGGGGTCATTGTCATTTTCGGAATCCTCCTCTTCTTCCTCCTCAGTGGTGGATTCTTTACTGCTGGCATATTCTTCTTGAATGGTCACCTTCTTCTTCTTTGATGGCTCAAAACTGGTGACTTTGACTTGGTACTTCTTTTTTCTGTAGTCGAATTTGAGTACTTGTTGACCAATGTTGACATCTGCATTCACCTCCTTCATCCAATTAGTGCCAAGGATCATGTCATAGGTGACAGCTTTGGTCACAACTGCCTTGGGGATGGCAAACTGAATGTGTCCAAGAGTGATAGTGATGTTTCAGACCTCTCCCAGGGGTTGAGTTTGGGCTCCATCAGCTACTATGATGCTGAGGCTAGAGGGTCTGTCAATGGGCCATTGAATGCTGTTCAGGAATTTCTTAGCAATGACACATACAGCTACTCCTGTGTCAATGAGGATTTTCGCCTTCTGGCCTTCAATTTCTCCAAACAAGTAGGTGCTAACATGCCTTTCTGCAGCTTGTACTGCTGGGGTTGCCAGTTCTTCTTGGGGAATGGGGACTCTTCCTGTGTAAGATCTGGTGGTTTACAGTAACTTGTTCCTTACTCCAGCAGGTATCAATTGAAGGAACTGCAAGAGTGGTACTTCCATCTTGGCTTCTTGGATCTTCTTCCAGGCTTCATTGTAGATGTCCCAGGGCATGGTCTTTGGGATGTATTTCTTCTTGGACTTTGGGGTCTTGGTTTCAGATTCTGGTTCTTCTCCCATATCTTCGTCAGCAGATTCTGGTAGAGGATCTTCTCTATTAATAGTAGCTCCAGGAATGAAGGGTAAAGGAGACCAGGGGGGTGTATCAACCTGCTCTTCTTTATCTTCATTTTGAATGATTCTTCTGCTGGTTCTTTTTGGTGGCTTCTCAACTACTCTGAGGCGGCCTACTGCTCTCTTCCTCTTTTCTGCCAGATAGATTGTTTCTCCGTATTCAGCTTTGGTTGGGTACAAGTCTAGGTCACTGTATTCTTCACTGTCACTCTGCTTATAGTCTCTGACTAGGTGAGCTTCTGTCCTTTTGTTATGGGTATCCTTTCAGTTTGGTGGCTCAGAATTCCTTGAGCTGCCTTGGTTGTTGCATTCAGAGGTATAGTGACCTTGCTGTCCACACTTGTAGCATTGGATCTCTGCTCTATCTCTTGGAGGATAGTTTCGACTGTCAGAGGATGGGTAGTTCCTCTGGTAATCTCAATTTTCGCATGGGGGGTATCTTGGCTGGTAGTTCCGATTTTCTTGAGAGGGATACCTTGGCTGGTAATTCCAATTTTCGCATGTGGAGAGCCTTTCAATCTGGCTAACCAGTCTGTCTACTTTTGAATTGAGATCTTGAATCTCATTCTTGTCCTTCTTTCATTCTTTGGTAGGCTTCTCTCCTTTTGATTCTCCTTGAAGAATTCCTTGCAGGGCTTTGACCAAGAAGTCCTCCTTGTCTTCTTTTCAATTGTCAGTCCAGGTGGTTCCTTATTTGACATCAAAGTATCCTTGGGCTGCATCTACTTGCTCTTCTGACTTCCTGATGCCCAGGGTTTGGACATGTTGAGCAATGTTGAGTGGAATTCCATTCATGAAGGTCATTGGACTGATGATGTCTTAATTGGCAGCATTGAATCTGGCAGCATGCATTCTCTTCTGGATTCTGGTGAAGAATGCTCTTGGGGATTCTCCAAGGTTTATCTTCATTCCCATGATGGATTCTTGACTTTGTTGTGGGTTTCGTTTCCTGTATACTTTTCAATGATCCAGTACTGCATGGCCTCATACTGCTCTTCTTCTAATCTTGCATTTTCCATGACATCTCCTAGGTCTGTGTTGACATCATTTGCAGTTCTAGTGAAAATGCCTTTGGCTGGTTCTCTCAGTTGTGTCTTGAAGACATTGATTCGTCTTTGGGTTGACAAATCCCTCAGTGCTGCTATTCCTTCGATTGCATCTATGAATTCTCTTGGATCCTCCTCTGGGTATCCTGCAAATGTGGGTAGAGTTGTACCCATTTTGTCTTCACTGTCTTCTGATTCTGTTTTGATTTCTGGCTCTGATTCTGAGTTGTTGGCTGTTGATGGGTATGAACTTGAAGGTGCAAGGGATCTGGGAGATAGTGCCCTTCTCAGTACTATTCTGGAGAGCCTTGTAGGTTGATTTCTTTAGATTGGGGTTACTGGCCTGGGTAAATTAAGGAAGACTCTTGGAGGGAATCTTTCAAGATGATTGTTGAGGTCTTCGACAAGGTTGTCAAAGCCTTGGTTGGTATTGTCTACTTCATTTGGTGTGACCTCATCAAAATCTCTGGTTGGTGTATCTACTGATGGTACTGGTGGAGGATTTTGTACAGTGCTGGCTTCTGCAAAATCAGATCCCTAATGCTGAGTGGTATCTGATTCTAGAGGTAATTATGCTTCTTCCTGTCCAAACACTTTGTAGTGCTGGGATTTCTTCTCCTCTGGTAGCTGAGATTGGTACTGTATCAAAGGTTGCAGTAGTACTGGTCTCCAGGTTGAAGGTTGGATTCTGTGAGCTGAAAAGTCACAATAATTCTTTTGAGAATATTCCCAGTTGAGCCCCCAAATGTAACATGCCTGGCTCAATAGAGGCAAATTACAAGGTTGGGCAGCTGTATAGATTGGCTTGAGCCCACAGTTACTTTGTCAAAAAGTAACAAAATGTTCTGATAATATGTATAGGTTCCTTGTATTGGTGTCTAGTGGTATAATATTCAATAGCTGGAGAATTTCTGCAAGGGATTTCCTAATTTGGCGGTGTTCTTGGGTGTATGATGGTCCTTTGTATGTGAGCGGGTTTCCTTCTTGGGTGGCAGGCAAATTTGTGTGACCCAGCGATCAGTGTGTGGCTAATTTGGCAGATTTCCTTATAGGCTCTCTGGGAACCAGTGATCAGTTTCCTTAAGGGTACAAGTTCTGGATACTTATGATGGGCAATCAGGTCGAGTGGCATGGATTTGAGTAGGCATTGTAGGTTATTTGAACAATGCGGCTGAGTGAGGTGGATGAATGATGCAGACAAATGATGTGGATCGGCAAAATGTGGCAGATCAGCAGACAAAGATGTAGAATGATGTGGGTGAATGAAGCAGACTGAGATGAGGCAGATTGGCATTACATGGCAGATCGGCAAACAAAAATGTGGCAGACTTAAATGTGGCAGCTTCTTCTTTAAGTGGCAGCGATCATGGTGAACTTCTTGAAAGCAGACTTGAAAATGATGGCAGCTGGCAAAGTTACATCAAAGACTGGCTTCGTTTGCGTGAACTAAATCACTGTGAAGTTACATCAGATAGACTGGCTTTTTGAGTGGTGGACTTTAGACTAGTGGACTTCTGGCTTATCTGGCAAGCAAACCAAAAAGGCAGACTTCTCTTGAAACAGGTAGTGAAGTTCTTCACTTGAACTTGGTGGCAAAACTGGAAATGATAAACTCCTTTGTATCAGAAAGTAAACTGGAGTAGAAGGCAAGCTCACAACTTCTTGGCAGTGGCTTGGCAGGTTTCTCCTCCTAAGTGTATTAGACAATTGGCTTTTGCTTTGCTATTCAGACTGAGGTTTATTCACTCTTGTCTCTGGGGTATTTTATACATTATGGTTGCTATCTGGTTGCTATCTGGCTAATTATAGAATGCTATTTATGTCAGGTATTTCTGGTTTTGGTTACTAGTGTATAGGTCCAGCACAGGTGTGCAGGTCTGACACAAGTGTGCAGGTCCAGCACAGATATACCTTATCTGATAGTCTGGCTATTTATACAGTTTTCTACAGCAAATGGTTGCTATGCAGATTACTATACTATGCTAATGTTCATGTCATCTGGTTTGTTCATGTCATCTGTCAGTAATTTGGATGGTATGTTTTTGTGGTCTGTTACAGTATCAATGACATCTTCAAGGTGATCATATAGCCAATTGAATAGTGAGATAACAGCCACTATTGTAGGATACTTCGAAGCTGACATTACAGTTGTCACTTTGGCAAAAGGCTTGAGAAATCAGCAAATTAATTCAAATTGTTGCCATGTATCTTCAGATATATTGCTTATTTGCTTATTTATAGCACACAATATATCCAAACCCTATTTGGATGTAATATCAATTTATTTAGTACCAAAATATGAATCACATTCCAAAATCTATACAAATAGATTCAAAATCTTACCTTATGAATCTCCAGAGTATGCACTAACATTTCATATGTAGAACTCCATCTGGTCATAATATCTAAGAGAGGCTTCAAAATGGGAATTCCGGAGGATTCACAGACTTTCGCCAGTTATGCTTGTCATTATGCTGAATTTTGATCTTCTTTATCAACTCCCATAGCTTTCCAATGGGCTTACAAAGAGAACCAAGAGTATCATGAACGACGAAATTCAACACATACCCAAAACAGTACATATGAGTAAGCAGATGATGGAGATTCTCAAACAGAGTATCATTATTACTGGCATTGTCACACACAATAGCAATGATTTGATTATCACTAGGCAACAAATCATCTATTACCAGCTCCAGACTTTTTGCAAAATTGGCACTCATGTGTGTTATTTCACTAATATACACAAAGTCTAAGATAATGTCATGCATCTTCCAATCACTATCAATCCAATGGACTGTTATTCCAAGAAAGGCCTTGATGTTAACATCCAATATCCAACAATCAAATGTAAGTGACACCTTTGACTTGAGCCCTGCTAGTCTTACTTTCACTTGAGTCTACAATAGTTCAAATTCCTTTTGAATAACTCGTGAAATCATATCAGCTATGGAAGGGCCAGATCAGAGCATAATATATAAAGGAGATACTTGAAGCCAGAGTTTTCGATGGTGGAGAATAGCTGATATCCAGTGACAATGAAGTTGGCAATTAACTGATGGAAATTTTCATCACTTAAGATCTTACTAGTGTGTTCTTATTTGTAATAATAAAATTTGATAAATTATTTTTCTAATAACATTCTAAGTACTTCCTGAATTCCATTCTATCCATACTCACAATATTATCTTTCTTAGATCAGCAAGGATTCTCAGCATACTGGAGAGGTAAGAGCATAGTATTGTGATGCTTCCAGAGATGTTATTTAAGATTGTTGATATTGCCATCTTTCGATATATAGCTCCAAGTCATGCAATGGTTGCAACTGATGAGCTTATTTTGTAAATTCTATTTGAATAGAGAGATATGAGACTATATTAGAATCTCAACTGCTTACAACTGACCACCCTTATGACTGATGACCAACAACCCTTATGACTGATAACCAATAACCCTTACAACTGATGAGACCAACCGCCCCTACTGCAACCATTAGTACAATATATAAAACTACCTTTGTAGCATAATTCAACACCCAGCTATCACCAGGTTTTGTTTTTATTCTTGTGCTCATTGGTGATAATGAACCAGTGGAGTCTGATATATCCTCTGATATATTATCGGATGGTTCTGAAATTTCTCCTAAATGTACTTCTTGATCTTTAGACATTTTGTTGATAATGGCAGAGACTGGGAGCTTGAGTGAGAGGCCAAGAGCTAGAAAGTGGCTAGGAAGTGGCGAGCTAGGGAGTGGTGAACTGGGGAATGCGGTGAGCAGTGGGGGAAGCCAGGAACTGTGGGGCCTGGAACAGGAGTCAGCAAGCTAGAGGGCAGTGAGATGGAGAGCAGTGAGGTGGCGGCATAAAGTGCGATAGCCAAAGATCAATTGTAGACAGAGGATGGATGAATAAATATGCACAGGTGGTGAACTGGACTGCAAACAGCAAACATACTTTGGAGATTCAGTGTGTTCTGTGTGATTCAGCATGTTCTGCATAAGCCCCGATTGAGCAAGGTTTACAATAACATTTGAGCAAGGTTTATAGTGCATTTGAGTGAGATTTGCAGGATTTACAGTGAGGTCCAAGAGAGATTTGCAGATTGCAGCAAGGTTCAAGTGAGATTTGCAAGTAAGATTAAAGCGAGATTTGCAAGCGAAGTTTGAATAAGCCAGGCTTTGCAAGTAAGATTAAAGTGAGATTTGCAAGCAAGATTTGCATAAGCCAGGCTTTGCAAGTCTGGCACTTGCAAGCCTGGACAAGCTCAGTCTGATAAGCTGATATGACATGTATATACATAAGCTAATATCATATAATTATCAGCTATCAGCAGAGCAAAGCTTATGCTTATGCTTATACTTGCAATCCAGAGCTTTTTTCACTGTGTTCCACTTCTCTTACATTCCACTCCTCTTGCACAATCCTTACATATTCCTTCACCTCCCTCACCCTCATTCCTCAGATTGCAATAATATGCAATTTAGAAAGGGGTTTTGAAAGAGATTTTGAAGAGATTCTGAAAGAGATTTTGAAGAGAGCTTCTAAAAGAGATTTCAGAGGGATTTCGAAAGAGCTTCTGAAAGATGTTATAGCTTTTAAATATTTAATATATCGAAAGCTTACTTTCCCCTCTTGCTTTGCCTCATCCTTTGCTTCGCCTTGTTCTTTGCTTCACACTCATCCTTTGCTTCACCTCATCCTTTATCTCATCCTTTGCTTTGCCTCATCCTTTGCTTCATTCACTGCTATGTTGAGAACATGTGGATATGGCCACCTGGCCAATAAGTTACAAGGCCCCCCCCAAGCTCGACATGTCTCAGCTCACTGTCCCAAAGCTCGGCACCCTAAAGATGCCCAGATTGCTGACACCCAGCCTGCCAAGCTCACTGACACCCAGCCTGCCAAGCTTACTGACACCCAGGTTGCTGAGCTTGCCGACACTCAGGTTACTGAGCTCACTGACTCCCAGCTCACTGACCCTCAGCTCCCCAATCTCCAGCTTGACCACCAGCTCACCACTGGTCTGCAAGCACAAGATCCCTCACCAGATCACAATAATGCAGCTTGAAAAAGTTAGTTTTTTTTTTTT
>RQIL01002532.1:0-13362 GCA_003951145.1 Jimgerdemannia lactiflua
CAGCCTGTCAGAATATCTTTCATCAACCACCACTACCTTGCCATCTTATCTCCCTGAGTCAGCTTCCTCCCTTCCTTGAAAACTGCCAACCAGTGACCTGCCATTCCCACCCACACCACCACTATCCACCCCAGTGTAAGCCACTCATTTCCTATCCCTCTGAGCATTCTTGCCCAAAGTACATTCCATCTCCCCTGCTTACACTCTCTATTTATACTGCCTAGCTGCTACCCCACCTCTCTCCAAAAGTCCTCCTATATCTCACACTCCTCTAGCCAATGTTCTGGAGTCTGCACCACTCCTCCAGCCTGCCCCACCCCCATATACTCCTCACACTCAAAGTCCCCTCCCACCACTAAATGACCAGTCCTATAGTTCAGTATGATATTGCGCCTCATCACCCTCCACCATACTACCCAGAACTTTGGGGGGACCCACTTCTTCACCTCTGCCCCCCAGGTCCATAAGCCTGACCAGTCCCATTCCTCGCCAATCCCGACTCCCTGCCACCCTATTGGCCAGAGGTCCAGACCAAAGCTCTGTTGGCTCTCCATGCTATCTTCAAGATAGAAGTCGATTACTGGTGACCCCCCTAGCAGCAGCTTGTGCCACTGCCACATCCCCAGGCCCCAGCATTCCTCTGCCACATTCCCCTCCCACCGCAGTTCAATCTGATATCCTCCTTCAATCACTCCCCACCAGAATCCTCAGTACCTAAGTCTCCTGCTACCTCCACATTTAACTACCTCCAATAGATCTCCAGACGACCCCCTGGGAGCATATCTCGCTTCCCACACCTTTTGCATCAGGGGGACCCATCCTCCCCCTTGCAGTACTGCTGCCCTCTAGAGCCACCATGCTTGTAGATAATGGAACTTCTTGGGAAAATCCACCAGTCCAAGGCCACCTCGCTCCACCAGCTGGACAAGAGTCTCTCAGCTTATCTGACTTCACCTTCCAGCCCAAATCCAGTCCTTCGCCAGCTTAAGTAGCCACTTGACCACCCAAGTCGGAAAGTCCAGATGGTAGGCCAGGTACCATAGCTTCGGCATCCAGTAGACATTCAGAATCATCACCCTCCCTGCCAGGGAGATATGGCACCCTCCCCAACCTTTTAGTGCATCCCCCCAGGCTTGCACCTCCCCTCCCACCAGGTTTTCGGCAGCACTGACCCATACACTAAGAGGAAGATGCCCAAGTATCTGACTGTCTCTCCTGCTGGCACCACTGTTCCAATAATATCACCACCAACTATGTCATTCCCAAGTACCATTATCTTGCACTTATGCCAGTTCAGCTTCTGGCCTGAGCACCTCTCATACCAACCCACTGTCTCTTTAAGCTCCCCTACATCCTGCACAGAGCCCAAGCCAACCACCATATCATCTGCAAAGGCCCCCACCTTCCAAGTCACCCAAAATATCTGAATACTCAATCATATTTTATACCTAAATCTAATATCAGATAGTTCTTACTGACTATCCAGATATAGTTCAAGACTAAGTGGCTGAAAATATCTTCATAAAAGATATTTATCAAAAAATTATACTAATTATTCAATCTACTTCAGCAATACTAGATTAGATATAAAAGATCACCTATGCTCAGAGATACTAGACTGCCAGATATCCACAGAGTTATATATTTAATAAAAAGAATAACTGAAGTAAAGATTGAATAAATGCCAAGAGTTATCAATATAGTTCTGGCTATTATAGTTAATAAGAATTCATAACAATAATAGTAATTACAATTTCAAAAGTAGAGAAAGACTGATCTGATAGAGGAATTGGTCAATTAATTCACAGAAATAATTATATATCTCAGTAATATAGTCAAAGAATTCCAAAGCTAAAAACTAGTACAGATATTTGCTACTATAAATAAAAGACTACTAGTAATGTGTTTTAAGTATAGAGAAGAAGACTACTATATATATATTGTGGCATGCATTTTGTATAACTATAAGCTTCAAGCACAGCTCAATGTGCTACTTGTGAAGCACAGTCTCCAAATTTATATGAATTAAATATGTTTGTAGTTGATTTCTGAGTCAGTGGTCATATGATGATTATTTGAAACATTGGGCAGGTGCTGGTATTTAGGTCGATTTATTGGCAGAGATTCAGAGATCAGATGATTTGTTAGCTCAAATTATTCAATAGTCAATAGGTAATATATCAATCATACTTAAAGAACATTCTTGATATTTATTCTATTATCTTTGGTGAATAGGTTAATATACAGAGCAAATTAAGCAGTCTGGGCAGATTGATTAATATGGCAGTAATCAGAAACCAAATATGGGTGGTTATTGATCAATATGGGTGAGGATCAGTTAATATGGTGGAGACTTATATCACTAAATATGCAGTCTGAGTAGATCTATTAACATGAGTGGAGATTGGGTGGTTGGTTGTCAATTGTGGGGCAGTGGTGATCTTGAATTATGTGGTCCATGATGGTTATCAGGGAATCATTCATAGTGATAGCTCATTCACTCATATCATATATTTGACTAACTTGAGAGTAGACAGATTCCTGGTAGTGGTCTTGAGTCTTTTCCCAAAGTTTTTACACTTGACTTCTCATCTTTCAGAACTTAAGTTGGCTGTTAAACCAATAGACTCAGTCTTGAATATTGAATAGTAGTCAATTTCCTTGACTTGGCAGCTTTCTTAGTGGTGGTCAGTTTCCTTAAATAAGAGTTATCCTTAACTCTTGAAGTCTTTTCCCAAAGTTTCTCAAAAACTTAAGTTGGTTTATCTTACACTAGACTTCTTGTTGTTCAGATAAATGCCAATAGACTGAGGTTTATTTATTGTAGTTTGGGAGGATATTTATATAGAGTTGTATATAAATTATACTAAGTACATATATGACTAAGTAATTGGTAATTCCCTACTCTTGAATTAGCACAGATTTGGAAATCAAGTGACTAACTAGTAGAATAAGGCTAATCTTTTATTTGTGATGAATAAGGCTAGTTAAAGTACAGTCACTGTTTGTGCAACTAACTAGCTAAATCAAATTTGGCTAATAGAACTATTATTGTTTAATCTGAAGTTCAGTGTAACTGAGATTATATCATCCTCTTTCTCATCCTCATTTTCTTCAGAGTATCCAGCTAAATTATTTTCTCTAATCTCTATAAGTGAGCTGAGGTCAGTAAGGAGTTCTGGAGGTAGAGAAGGAGTATTTGCATATCTTTCCAAGAAGTTGTTGAAGTCTTTTTCCCATAAAACAAATGGGTCACTGCTGTTTTCTGAGCCTTGATCTTGAGGAGTGATGTCAGTAGTAATGATGTCACCACTGATGATGTCATTATCAGTAAAAGGTACAGAGTTCTCTTGTTGCTCTTCTTGTAATCTCCAATCTATGAGGTTTTTCTTTACAAAGTAGGAGACATCTGTAGGGTTCTGGGGGTGCAGATTCTCAGAGGGGGGCCTTGGAACAGAGCAATCAAACCACAAATGAACTGGTCTGGATTGTCTTCTAGGAGGGGGTTCCAAAGGTCTTGCACTTCTTCACTCTTAATCAGAATGGTAGATTGGGCTTCTTCTGCTACCATTTTTTCTAGGTGGTCTATCTGGCAGCTTGATAGCTCTTGAATATCAGAGGTCTTGACATACTGCAGGTTTGGAATGACCCAGGGAGCATGTCTGAAGATTTGGTGAACTCTTCTGGCCAATTACTACTCATGTCTGTCCATGTATATGGCATCTGCAATTTCTTGATGGCTGGCTTCTAAGAATTCTTAATGGAGGTAGTGTCCTATCTCATACTCTTACCACATAAAGAGGCATTCTGTGGCCATTGAGATTCTTGTTTCCATTTCACAGCAGTTCAGAGTGTAGTGATAGGAGTCTCTTGTATAGAATTCAGGCTAGAGATCCTTCTAGTGCATAGCCTCATGGCTCTTCTGATGTCATTGAATATCTGTTTTTGAACAGATGGCCCAGAGTAGCTTCTTGACCTTGCTGTTTGGCAGGTGATGGTAGGCATTTTGTTTGTAGTAAGTCTTCTTAGTTGTAGATGCTATTGTATCTCTTCTTAATGCTACTTTTTATATCTTGAAAGTCTTCTCCTTTGGTCTGGGTAGGGTCACCTAATTATCAGTAGTATACTACTGAGGTCATTATAAGTCATTATGAGTTTAGATAAAGATCATCTTATGATTAAGATGAGTCATAGATGAGTCATGACTTGTGGCCAGTGGCTTACAAAGTAACAGCAGTCTTCAGATTCTGATATCACCAGATTCAAAGGCATCATTATATCTACCCCTTGTAAAACTAGAGTCATCCTTGGTAGTGAGTTACATAGAGATGGCAGTATCTTTATTTCTCTAAAGAACAGGTTATTGGCACATTGGCAGAGACTGACCATTCTTGTATAGGGCAGAGGGCCTATTATTGGACTAACCATCCAGGAGGGATTCGAACTTAGCTAGTAGCTTCATTTCAGTATACTTTGGTTCACTAGATGTCCTGCTGGTTCTGGAGTCCCAAAGTAAACTTTCAATGCTTAAGACACTAGTTATTGCCATATGTTGTTGAAATTTAAGAAAGTCAATATAGAGATTAAGCAATGCATTTTGTTTTTCTCAGATAGTAAAGCCTGATGCAGTTGCAGTATATCATGGTCTTGAGAATAACTCTGTCTAGAGTCTTAAGTTGGTAAGTGTAGTTTGCAAACACTTGGTGTATTAGATAGGGTCCTTCTCATTTTGGTTTAAGCTTGGCACTCTCCTTCTATTATGGTTTAATAAACTAAAACTTATTGTCTAATGAGCAGAGGCTCCAAGTCAACTTTGCAGTCATAGTACTTCTTTTGCCATTCTTGTACTTGTGTTATAAATCCTTATACTTGCTGGTACACTTTGTGTAACTGGGCAATCTCCTCAGTGACTCATTTTATCAAATTCTGTTAGACTGATTTGGCAGAGTCTTACACTTCTCAACCATATATCAGATAGAAGAGAGTCTGTTGGGTAGCAGTTACCTTTGAGGTATAGATACTGAATAGGATTGCTGAAAGATATATGTCCCAGTTCAGTTGATCTGTAACGGTTCTGGTTTCTTAAATGAGGAAGCGACTAAATTCTAGAGGTTCAAAGTAGCTCGAAGAGTTACTAAGAGTTCAGGAAGACTTGTGGATTCAGAGAGAAAATATTCTGAGCTTTATTTGAGAGAACAGAGAGGATATTTATATAAGATATGAAAGAAGGATCTGGAAGGATCTGAGTAATCAATGGAAATGCCAAGAGGAAGGTTCTCAGCAGTGATGACAAATAAAGATCCACAATGTTCCATGAAGTTCCATGACTAGCTAAGACTGGAACGGAAGTAACAAGAATGTTCTAGCTGTGACTTAGTGCCAAGAGATGATTTCTAATCATTTGGAAGGTACTGGAAGGTTACAGAGAGTACTAGAAAGACAAAGAAAAAGAAATAAACTACACTAAAATGTTACATCTCCTCCTTCTTAAGAATCAATGTCCTCATTGAATTCAGAATGTAACACAAGAAAATAAAACCAAAAGAAAAGACAAATAAAATATATCAGCTTATTGGCAAGGACCAGCCATCCTTGTATAAGGTGAGGGCCAAAGTATCATCTTGATACTATTAGAACTGGTTCGAATCTTGTTAGTTGCAGGGTTTACAGAGTTCTTCTGTAGGTCTTGTTTCTGATGCTATATCCCTTAGAGTGTCCCAATGTGTAATGTACCTGATCAGTACAGTAGGTCATCTACTATTCAAGGGGAGAACCTCACAGGCAGTCAATGAGTTTCTTTTGCTCAAACTCTTGAATGAGGTCTTGGGAGTTCTTGAGGTTGGCGGCAGGTTCCCAGGTAGCGTTGTATTCAGGATAGCTCATCCACTTGACTAGGTATTCTGTGCAATGGTATCGAACTCATTTGTCTAAGATTTTCTTGACTTCATACTCAATGTAGTCTTCAACTATAACTGGTGCTGAGGGTGTCAGAATTCAGCCAGAGTAAGGGGGTGACTGGTTCCAGGCCTTGAGTTGTGACACATGGAATACTGGATGTATATGCATGGTTGTCGGTAGACTGAGATGGTAGGAGTAGGTAGAGACTTACTCAGTGATCTCGAAGGGTCCAAGGTACTTGGGCTGGAATTTGGCTGACTGGCGGTTGACTTGAGATTGGGCCTTGATGTTGTCGGCTTTGAGTAGAACCATATCTCCAATAGTATAGTTGACATCATGATGTTTCTTATCTGCATACTTAGCTTGATGTTGTTGAGCCTTTAGCAGATTCGCAGTCATGATCTTGAGAAGGGAATCCATTTTGTCGATAAGGTTCTGGGCAGTGGGGACTTGTGTGTGACTGGATTGCTGGAATGAGACTAGGCTTGCAGGGGTCTCGGGGTTTTGACCGTTTAATAACTGAAAAGGGGAAAGACCAGTAGATGATTGGACTACGTTATTGTAGGTGAACTCAGCATAGGTCAGGTAGTGGTCCCAATCATCTTGCTCATAAGACACATAGTTTCTGAGCATTTGTTCAAGTGTTCTGTTCATTCACTCAGTTTGTTCATCAGTTTGATGGTGGAAGGCAGTGGATATAGCAATTTGAGTCCCAAGAGTCTTGAAGAGCGCTTGCCAGAAGTGACTTGTGAATTTGGAGTCACAGTCACTGACGATTACTCAGGGAAGTCCATATTGGCAGAAGATAGACTTGAAGAAGATTTTAGTGATTTCAGGGGCAGTGGCATTGGTTGTGGTTGGCTTAGTAATTGTGATCTTGGTCAGGCAGTCCACAAACACAATGATGGCATCATAGCCTGATTTGGTTCATGGGAGTTGTACAATGAAGTCCATTGTGACTTGCTTGAACTTCTTGGTCAGAATTGGAAAGGGTTGCAGGAGACCAGTAGGTGTTTGACTTGTTTCTTTGACAAAGATCACAGCTTTGAACATACTCCTTGATTTCCTTGAGCATATTTGGCCAGTAATAGTCTCATTGAATGTTCTTGATGGTCTTCTCGGTTCCAAGATGACCAGCTAGTGGGGAGTCATGATGTTCATGAAGAATCTTATATCATAGTTCAGAGTTGGCAGAGATATAGACCTTGTCTTTATGGTACACAAGATTGTCCTTGAAGATGTACTTTTCTTTGAATTCCTTGGTGTCCTTTTGTAGAACCAGAGAGTCTTGTTCATAAGCAGACTTGATCTGGTTAAGGAATTCAGGTGCCACAGTGACTTGTAAAATGGCAGCAAGGTCAGACCTTCTTGAGAGCATATCTGGTACAACCAGGGTTTTGCCGGGCTTGTAGATGATGTTCAGGGTAAAGGTCTGAAGTAGCTGACTCCACTTGGCTTGTTGATGGGAAAGAGTTAGTTGGGTGTTGATGTACTGAAGGGATCTGTGATCTGTCATCATGTCAAACTCAACTCCTTCTAGATAGTGTCACCAGGTCTTGAGGGCATGAATGATTGCCAGGAGTTCCTTTTCATGAGTGGCTAGCTTTTGTTCCACAGGGGACAATTTTCTTGACTTAAATGCAATGGGTCTGTGTCCTTGTCCATCATCTTGGGAGATAACTGCACTAATTGCAAAGTTGGATACATTAGTAGTGATAGTGAACTTCAAGTTCAGGTCCATTTTTCTAAGGACAGGTGCATGGGTCAGGTAGTTCTTGAGTTCTTGAAAGGCTTGTTGACAGAAGGTGTCCCAGATGTAGGGAACACAGAGATCAGAGTTGGGTTGCTTTCACAGGAGATTTGTCAAAGATTCTGCTATACCAGAGAAGTTCTTGACAAATCGGCGGTAGTATCCAGCCAGACCAAGGAAGGACCTAAGTTTGGTGAGACTTGCTGGTACAGGCCACTGTTCAATGGCTTGTATTTTCCTTGGGTCTACTTGAATTCCTTTGGCTGATACAATGTGTCCAAGGTATTTGACTTGATCTTTGAAGAACTCACACTTCTTGAGCTTTGCATAAAGCTTGTGTTTGCAGAGGATCTTGAGGACTTATTCAAGGTGTTTGAGATGTTCTTCTTCAGTGCTGCTGAAGATCAGGATGTCATCAATGTACACAAGTACAAAGATATAGAGCTGATCCTTGAAGACAGTCTGCATGAGGTCTTGAAAGATTGCTAGTGCATTGGTGAGACCAAAGGCCATGACTAGAAATTCGTAGAGACCAAATGGTGTCATGAAGGCAGTCTTGGGTATGTCTTTTGGCTTGATTCGAATTTGGTGATACCCAGAGGTCAGGTCAATCTTGGTGAAGTACTTGGCATTCTTGAGAACATTAAAGATTTGATCAATAAGAGGCAGTGGGTAATGATTCTTGACAGTAATCTTGTTGAGTGCATGGTAGTCTATGCACATTTGCAGGATATCATCCTTCTTCTTGACAAACAGGACTGGGGAGCCAAAGGGTGACTTGCTTGGCTGAATGGCTCCTCACTCAATAAGTTTGTTGAGTTCCTTCTTGACTGCTTCAATTTCAAGTAGTGACATGTGGTACATCTTCTTAGAAATGGCCGCATCTGGTAGCAGCTTGATTTCATGGTCATGGTCTCTTGAAGGTGGTAGGCCAGGTAGCTTGTCTGGGAAGACATCCTTGTACTTGTTCAGCAGTAGCTTGATGCTTTCGCTGATTGATAGCTTCTTGTCTTCTTTCTTGGATTGGATCAGTGCAACAAAGGCACAGGTAGCTTTCTTGAGGGTCTTCTTGAACTGGATTGCAGAAAGAGTTGCAATTGGGGTTCTCATCTGAGTCTTGTCAGGCTTGATGGTAATGTTGACTCCATCTTGAATCAGGGTAACTTCATTCTTGGTCCAATCAATATGTGGGTTGTGCTGTGTAAGCCAGGGTTTGCCTAAGATCAGGTCATGATCTCCTAGGGGTGCCACTTCAAAATCTAAACATTCCCAGTACTTCTGAATCTTGAGGGGAAGTTTAGTGGCAATTGAGTCAATTGGCAGAGTGGTGCCATCAGCAGTGACAACTCCACCATTCTTGCCAGCTGGCTTGGTGAGAATCTTGAGCTTGTCAATGAGGTTCTTATTGATGAAATTTCCAACAGCTCCACTGTCTATAAGAACATCTAGTTCTTGACCTTTGACTAGACCTTTGAAGATGAGCATTGAGTTGACTCAGTTCTCGGCTATGCTAGCAACTTGATCGGTGCTGCCAAAGCCTTTCTGATCTCACTTGGTTGAAGATAACTTGGTGACTTCCTTGATGGCAGGTAGGGTGGCTTGCTCCAGGATGAGCTGGGCAATTCTGTCACCTTCATTGACAGTGTAAGATTGGTCCTTGTGGTTGACTAGTAGAACTTGCATTTCTCCTTGGAAGTCACTGTCAATAACTCTAGCACCAACATCCAGTGAGTGCTTGACACTGAGGCCAGATCTTGGTGCAATTCTTGCATAATGTTCCTTGGGGATTTCGACTGCAAGGCCAGTTGGAATGAGCCTTCTTTCATGGGCAGGAATAGTGACTTGTTGGACAGATTGAAGTTCTAAACCAATGGCTCCTTCTGACTATGCTTGAGGAATCTGGGCCTTGGGATTGACTCACATGAAATTGAGTACAACTTCTTGTTTGACTTGTTGACCTTGAGTGTCTTTGGACAGGACCAGGATCCTCTTGGGTTCAGTTGTCTTCTTGGGACATTTAGTGGCAATGTTGCCAGGCTGTCAGCAAAAGAAGCAGGCTCCGGCCTTCTTGAGGCACTCCTTTTTCTCAGGTGCAAGCTTGTTCTTCTTGTTCTTGTCAATGGTGTCTAGATCCATAAGGGCAGGTCCAACAGTTCTGACTTTGGTTTCCTCCCTTCTGGGGTTGTTGTTGAATGGCAGTCTCTTTTGCTTAAGCGGTTACCATAGGTAATAATATCGAACCTATCAGTAATTTTCATTGTAGTATCTAGGTCTTTGGATTCTTCTAGTTCAACATGAACTTGGGTTTGTCCCTTGAGGCCTTGGATGTACTTGTCGACCTTCTTGTCTTCAGTAACATGAGGTAGCTCCAGTAGAATTAACAGGAATTGTGCATTGTATACTTGTACAGACTTGAGTTGTTTGACATTTGCCAGACAGTCTCATGCAATCTTGGTACTGTTGACAGGTTTGAATTGGCCCTTGATAGCATCTGAGAACTCGCCCCAGGTCTTGATTCAGCCAGAGAATCTTGTGTTCTGGATATGATTTTGCCACCAGATTGCAGCATTCTCTCAGAGGAGTGTGGCAGCAAATTGGACTAGTACTGCTTTATCCAAATTGGTCAGTTCTCCATACTGCTCCAATTGGAAAAGCCAGGCATTGGTAGACAGTCCTCCTCTTTGGCCATCAAAGGTATCAGGCTTCTGAGGCTTGATGGTGACTGCTGTCGAAGATACCATTGTAGGCACAGATGTAGACTGTGCAGAAGCTTTGCCCTCCTTCTTGTCCAGTCATTCTTAAAGTTGGGAAATTTGGGCCAGTGTGGTGTGCAGCAGGCTTTCTAGAGTCCCAGATGACTGAGTAGGGATTTTGTCCTCTTCTTCTTGCTGAATGTGAGGAGTATTCTGTGGGACATAGTTGCCATAAGGAGTGCTGTAGGTGTTGTTGCCCCAGGCATCGGCATTGGGGTCCATGGACATGGTGTTTGACTAGTTTCTTGAGAGGTTTCTTGTTTAGGCAAGGTGTAACTTAACCACTGCTACTAAGTATAACAGTTTTGGTTTCTGGAATGAGGAAGTGACTAAATTCTAAGTGCTCAAAATAGCTCGAAGAGTTATTGAGAGTTTGGGAAGTTCTTGTGGGTTCGGGGAGAAAATATTCTGAGCTTTATTCGAGAGAACAGAGAGGATATTTATATAAGATATGAAAGAAGGATCTGGAAGGATCTGAGTAATCAATGGAAATGCCAAGAAGAAGTTTCTCGGCAATGATGACAAATAAAGATCCACAATGTTCCATGAAGTTCTATGACTAGCTAAGACTGAAACGGAAGTAACAAGAATGTTCTAGCTGTGGCTTAGTGCCAAGAAAGGATTTCTAATCATTCAGAAGGTACTGAAAGGTTATGAAAAGTACTAGAAAGACAAAGAAAAAGAAATAAACTACACTAAAATGTTACAGATTTCTTAACTAGTAAAGTTCTTCACTCAAACTTAGCAGACTTCTTTATATTAAAAGATAGACTGAAGTAAAAAAAGAGAATAAAGCTTATAACTTCTTAGTAGTAACTTATTGGTAAATATATCTTCTAAGTATTGTAAATTCTTCTAAGATTAAGTAACTCTTAGCAGACATTTCTCCTAAGCATATGTACTAGACAATTGACTTTTGCTTTTTTTTTTTAGAATTTTTGGACTAAGATTTATCTGGAGTATTTTATATATTGTAGTTGCTATCTGATTGCTATCTGACTAATTATAGAGTGCTATTTATGGCAGATATTTTCTTCAAGAAACAAAAGATGGTATATCCTTCAGGAAATAGTGGTTTCCTAATTTATCTATCATTGGCTATTTATACAAATGCACAGTAACTGGGTAACTATGCTGGTAACTATACTAGTTAATTTGCATATGGATTTTGTTATACTGCAATGTTTGCTTGATACAATATATAATAGTGTATAAATTAGCAGTAATAAAGTAATAAACAATGTTCATGTATGATTTCGAAATGTATGCCATCTTGTTTCATGATGATGGCAACATTCAACAATGATGTGAATGTGCTCATCATCGAGCCTGTGGGGAAAACACCTCTGGACTTTGAACAATACTTGCAGTTCAGTACCGCCTAACACCCAATGTCAGGCTTGGGTTGGCTTGCAGTGCTGCCAGCGCAGTATTTAACGTATAAAGGGGGATGTTGACATTCCAAAGGGTGAGGTCCTTGACATCCCAATTGCCAAGAGTGCGAGGATTCCCCCCTTTTTGTTTTTTGATATGCACGGTTCGATAGTATCATTGTCGGTTTTCCATTCCAAAATGCCCAAATGTTCTAATGAAGGGATCCCGAAGAGATAGCATGTTAAAGACGTGTATTACTCGATTAGACAATATGCAGCAATTATGCAATCATTGTTCGCCAACATCCTGACCTCTTCTCCTCGCTCAATTGCTACCATACGGTTTTCACTCCGACCCACCTCCCTCTTGTACACCTTTTCATGTCGGGTTCTTCGAACTGACTGATGTAATACATTCGAGACAGAACTTTCCTCATGCACGCATTCGCCCAATACACAAACATATTGTGGTGTGCTTTTTGTATAATAACTATATGGTTTCTTGCACACTTGTGAAGCGCGGTCTCGAAATAATGAATTAAATATATTGTTCGCAGTTAATTATCGGGTTGATGGTCACGTGACTGCTCGTTCAATTTGTCGTCAAAGTGCGGCGGGCGATTGCGTTGTTGGCGGGTGGTCGATAACAGTTATTCGAATATGATGGGTATTGGATATGGCTCGGATTATTGAATATGGCTTGGATCAATTGTTTAGTGGTTGATAGGATTTTACTGGCAGTTACTTGAATGGTGCGGTACTTGTATGCGCGGGACAGTTATTCTTTTATCCTGGTGGGCGGCGATCAGAGTCCAAATGCGGGTAACGGCAATCTTGGATTAAGCGGTCAGACGGTCAACGTGCATGGGAATGGTTAATATGGCGCGGTCTGGGTGGGTCTATTAATCAATCAACGTGGGACATGGGGCGGCGATCTTAAACTAAGCGGCTCGTGACGGTGGACAGGAAACATTCATAGCGACGGTCGATGGCTCGATCGCTTGTATCGTACATTCAATTAACTTGAGGGTGGGCGGGTTCTGACAGTCTTTCTGACGGGTCTCTGTCTGAAATGCGCGACGGTCCTTGGCAGCGATTTCTTAACGGTTTCCTGGCGGCTTTCCTTAGCAGCGGCAATTAACTTGACTGACTGACTTGAAATTCGCAGCAGTCCTTGGCGGCGATTTCCTTAAACTCGGCGGTCGGCGGCGGTCTTGAACAAGAGTTATCCTTGGCTCTTGGAGTCTTTTCCCAAAGTTTCTCAAAAACTTAAGTTGGTTGTGAACTACTTTTCTGCAAAACCAATTGACTGAGGATTTATTCACTGCAGTTGGGGGGGTATTTATACAGAGTTGTGCGTGGATTTTGCTAAAGTATATGGCTAAGTAATTGGTAATTCCCTGTTCTTGAATTAGCACGGATTTGGAAGTCAAGTGACTAACTAGTAGAATAAGGCTAATCCTTTGTTTGTGACAAAAAAGGCTAGTTAAAAGGTGGTCACTGTTTGTGCAACTAACTAACTAGATCAAATTTGGCTAATAGAACCATCACTGTTTAACCTGAAGTTTAGTGTGACAGGGATTATGTC